>MJUT01043759.1:114878-135754 GCA_002080005.1 Gigantidas platifrons
TTCCTTTAAAGTGATAATCAAAGATTGAATAAATTATCGGTTCCTTTTAAGTCTTGTTGAAATTGATTAATATTAATTAATATTAATTACCGACCCTTTTATGTTTCATTAAAAATATAAGTTTACACGCCAGACGCATTTATTCAATAAGAGTTAAAAAATAAAATGATTGTTAATTTTTGTGATGAATTCTAATCAAATGTTGTATGAAAAGCATCGTGTAGTCTACTGTCATCATTCTTACAGTTCGCGATGTTACCTGAACAATCTAGTTTTTGTGTCGTTTCGTTAGTTATATTCTATAATTTATCTTGACACATTGTAAATATTTATATTGACTTTCTAAATCAATTACAGATAGACCATGGAGTTGTTTTTATGACATTTATTATTATTACTTTTAAAAATGGGTACCAGTCTTAAATAAGTTGATTGCATGATTTAAACACAAAGAATAAAGGTTATTTTTACACAAACATTTTGCAATGCATTGAAGATATTAAGAAAGCACAATGGCATACTGGCATACTGGCATAGAATAAGGATCTACAAATCACTATTGATTAAACTGTATGCTCCAAAGATGTGTGCTTTGAGGCAGTCAGTGCTTGTTTTAATCATTTAGATTGTTGTGTCTCTTATTTTTAAGACATAAATATCTTGGTATCCAATAATTAATCATAACACACGATTAGTTCCAACATCCCTAATTAAAAGTGCACAGCATGTTTGGCTTCTCATTATATGTATGGCTTTATGTGCCAAAAAGTAGGTTAGTTAATGCTTCTTAGGTCTTATTAACCTTTTTGCACAATTGTTTTCACTGTTTCACATTTTTGTCATATTAAATTTGTTGCGAATCAGCAATAAATGGTTCTGAAACTGCAAAATATTATTATACCTCTTTGGAATAGGAAATATTTTTTGTTATATTTTAACATTACTTTTCATAGAAGTTTTGGAATGAAATAGGAAAAAACCAACTCCAAAATTGTTGAAGCAAAATATAACTTTCAGCTAATGTTCCAGACTTAGCACTAGCATACGAGCTATACCTAATAAATCGATTATATTAATAGCAGTAATCGTAGTACGTTTTTTTTTAAAGATAATAGGGCGAAGAATCATCATCACCATGTGACATAGAATTAGGATTCATGCTCTTTTTTCGCTATGAAAATTCAGACCAAAATATGAGTTTTTCAAGGACTACAAACAGGAAAAACATAATGAAATTATAACTTTTTCAAAACATCCAAGGCATTTTACCCTTAGGTCTTTTCAACATTTAACAAATTTCAAACACATATTAGTTTATTATTATTTTTTTGTAATGAATTTCTTTTATTGGCAAAAACATCATATTTTACAATTAAATAATCATCTCATGTTTACATCAAATTATGTAAATACATATATATATACAGAAAGAGGATAGATAGATTCTTGTACTAATAGTTTACTCTAAATATTCATTCTTATGCTTATGGAGTGACAAGAACAACAAACAATACAAAAAACAAAATAAGTATCATTAAATCATAGCCATGGCAGTATGGGGAGGGAAAATTGAAGTAGTTGAACAAATATATAATGTTGTTATAAAATTGGTGCCAAGGGACTCCAACAGGTGTTTGCCTTTTCATATGATTTATTTTTATAACATATGTTTTCTTCAATAACAAGGTTTTCTTTTAAATAGTTTTGTAATGCTTTTACATGAACCTGCTGAGTATTTAATTTTGTTCTGTATATATAAAACTTAGTAAGGAGAATTATTAAATTTCTCAAATAGTTTTTTTTTATTTGTCTGTTATTCCAAATAAAATTATAGTCAAATTTAATGGCAGTTCTATTTCAGTTTTTTCAAAGATCCAGTTATTTAAGTCTTCCCAAAGTTTAGATGTTTTATTACATGACCAAAATATATGTTCAATTGTTTCTACTTCTTCTAAACAGAAACTACATTTATAATTTAGTTTTTGATTTATTTTATACAATAATCTATTTGTACCTAGAATTCTGTGAATGATTCTATATTGAAACCACTGTAGTTTTGAACTTTTTGTTGTAATGAAAGGCAAATGATAAATTTCTTTCCAATTTAAAATTACCTTTAGAGCTTCCGTCCATTTTTCTTCACATTTTAATGTTACTGAATTTGAATTTAAAATATGGTACATGTCTTTAGATCCTTTTTGAGATTTCATAAACATTTTAATGATGTTTGGAATTAGTGGTCCATTTAGTTTTTCTAAGTCATTAATAGGTATATTTAATTTTTTAATGTAAATACTTATTGCTGTAATAACACCATGATAAGCAAGGAAGTTTGTTTGTATATTATAGGTGTCCTGAAACTTTTGAAATGACATTTGTTTTCCAGTTTCATCCAACAAATCATTTATCATGTAAACACCCCTTTTTGCCCAATCATTATACAAAACTGTTTGATATCCCACCTTAATGTTTTCATTATTCCAAATGTTACAAGTATTTATATTTAATTGGTCTATTTGTAATTTTAATTGCAGTTCTCTCCATGTATTGAAAACTTTTTCCCAAAAAGGATTTTTTAGTTGTTTTTTATGCCCTGAGTTGTGTAATATCTATTTTTTCAGAAGATAACAATAATTTTGTTATCTTAAGATCTTTTTTTATGGTTATTCTAATCCAGCTTAATCTTAATCCTTTGATATACATTTTGATATTTAACATTTTTAAACCACCCATATCATAGTTTTGAGATAAAACCTCTCTTTTTATTTTGTCTGGTTTATTATCCCAAATAAAGGAGTATATCTTAGAAACTAATTGATTAATTATTTTTTCTTTTGGTCTAGGTATAGTAAGAAACAAATGATTCAGTTTTGAGATTATCAGGGATTTAATTATTGTTATTTTACCAATTGGTGTTAGGATTTGCTTGGACCATATCTGCAAGGTATTTTCAATTTCTTTCAGCTTAGGGGTATAATTAAGTTTTTCAATTTCATCAATATTGACAGAAAAATGTAAACCTAATAATGTAAACCTGGTGGATCCCCATTCCAATCCCCACTTGACACACATGGTATCTGAACTATATCTTTTCTTCCCTATCCATACCACCTTTGTTTTGTCTATATTAATTTTGAGAACAGAAAGTTCAGCATATTTCTGTAATGTTCGAAGAGATGCATCCAAAGATTTTGGGGATCCATCAAGTATTAATGATGTGTCATCTGCATATTGGGATATCACATATTCAGTATCATCTATTGTAATACCCTTAATATCTTTATTNGAAAACATACAGCAATATTTCACAAAATACTCACATGCTGTGTTTTATAATTAGTACAAGTAGTTTATAATCCAGCTGGTGCAAACGGATGGAATTACCATGTGCCTCCACCAGAAACTAAAATAGAATTAAGTTTAACCTCATCTTAAAATCATTGGGGAAAAATAGCAAACAATAATTTACATCAAAAGCTCGTTTTCTGAAGAGAGGATTTTGTCTCTGGCAATAACATCTCTTCTTTTAATTCACAAAATTAAGAGAATGAAGTTATGAAAGTATTTTTATATGTATTTTCAGGAACAATAACTGCTAGTAAAGTCTACCATGCTATGGTGAATAGCAGTGGAACTTGAACTCAACCAAGTATATCACTTCTATGTGACATCATGATGTACAAAAACAAGGATATTTTTTCAATAACAGCTATTAAATGGAGTTTAAAGGATGAAGCTACTGCTCTTTCAGCTTATTTGAAAAAGTTTGAGGAAACACACAGAGCAGTTGAAGTGGTTAGACCTGGCTTACTGACACATAGAAAAAGTACTCTTATACAAGGGCATCACATGATGCAATTGTCACGGTTTTAATATAATTGAAATTAAGTGTCTGTTAGATGTGTAACTTACTTAAATTCAACTTGACAAATATCTTGCGTTAATTTACAAAAGAATTTTTTTTTAATTAAAACATAAATAATAAGAAATTCTTGAAAGTGCACTTCTTTTTGTTGTATATAAACCATATTTTGTTTGACCCAGTCAAAACTCCTGATTCCTTAGGTGGTTTGTTACAATGTACATTCATATTTATGATAGATTATTCTCTGCTGATATGAGCAAGGTGTTACTTAATAGCTTTTAGGCAAAACAAATAATGTGTGTGTTTGCTGTTACCAAAATATTTATATTTTAAGACCATACTCTTTACTTTTCTTAGCAATTTTTAACAGATTTTCATTAAACAATATCAAAGTCTCAATATAAACATGTATTACCCATAGACTGAAGGCAAAAACAATTGCTTTCTAACAACCATAATTGCTTCAGACAGGTTACAGTAAACCCACATATTTGGTCTTAAGACTGTGCAACCATATGTCTATGTTCAATTTTATTTTTGTACTTTAATTTAATTTTTTTTATATATTTTTCAGAAATTCAAAAGATAGAAGAATTTCAGCATTTTTTGTTCAGGAGTTACTGACAGAGGTAAACATGTGATTTTGCTTGGTTAGTGTTCAGGCTTCTTGCATACCTTTCCAAAGTGGTGATGAGGCCAAGATTAAACACCTACATGTAATTCTCCACAAACAAACTCGGGAACCATATGGTGGACTTTGTACATGAACAGTAGGGTTAATATATTATTGGAAGAAGCAGCTTTGTCTAGAAAAAAAACAATTTTACAAAAGTAGTTTATTTTACAGATGGGCACACTCTCCCAGATGTCACAACGTCAGAGTACCCATATTGTGAAAATCTAGTTAATGAAATTAGAAAAATATCTGTAAATTTACATCAGTTCACTGAATGTGTAGGGAGTTTGAAGATAAAAAAACAGTAAATAAGGGTAATAACAAAATTACCGAACACCGAACAATCTTCCAAAGGGAAAGTCAACACTCAAAAATCAACAAAGAGACAAAATCAGTCAAAAAGTAATTTGTTTATATATTTTTTTACTCTCAAAAGGTAAACTAATTACTTGCTGTTTCTGGTATGTGGGTTCGATTCCCACCCAGGGAATGAAAATCAAATTACTCGTTCTGGAAAAAATACAGCAATATTTCTCCAAATACTCACATGCTGTGCTTTATAATTAGTACTAGTAGTTTATAATCTAGCTGGTGCAAACGAATGGAATTACCATGTGCCTCCACCAGAAATTTAAACACAATTAAGCTTTGCCTCATCTTAAAATCATTAAGGAAAAATAGCAAAAAATAATTTACATCAAAAAGCCGTTTTCTGAAGAGAGGAGTTTGTCTCTGGCAATAACATCTTTTCTTTTTAATTCACAAAATTAAGAGAATGAAGTTATGAAAGTATTTTGTATATGTATTTTCAGGAACAATATCTGCTAGTAAAGCCTACCATGTTATGATGAATAACAGTAGAACTGGAACTCAACCAAGCATATTACTTCTATATGACATCATGATGTACTAAAACAAAGCTATTTCATCTATGCTAGCTTAAAATGGGATTTAAAGCCTGAAGCTACTGCTCTTTCACCTTATTTGAAAAACTTTGAGGAAACACACATTGCAGCTGAAGTGGTTAGACCTGGTTTACTGCCACATAGAAAGTGCTCTTATACATGAGCATCACCTGATGCAATTGTCACGGTTTTAATATAATTGAAATTAAGTGTCTGTTAGAAGTGTAACTTGTTTAAATTCAACTTGACAATATCATGTTGTTGATATAGTGTTGATATTTTTTGTAACTTGAGAGATAATTTAATTTTTATTTAATAATATTCTATACCATGTAGACAAGTTTTACTGCTGATCTGTGTGAATGGTGCACATTTGAGAACAAAAATTGCTTCGATTGTGTATTTCAATATATGATGATATTGACTCCAGAAATCTTGCGTTAATTTACAAAAAAAAACATTTAATTAAAAGATAACTAATAAGAAATTAATGAAAGTGCACTTCTATTTGTTGCATAAAAACCATATTTTGTATAACCCAGTCAAAACTCCTGGTATCTTAGGTGGTTTGCTACAATGTACATTCATATTTATGATACATTGTTCCCTGTTAATATGAGTACCGTGTCACTTAATAGCTTTTAGGCAACAGAAATAATGTGTGTGTTAACTGTTACCCAAACATTCATATTCTAAGACCATACTCTTAACTTTTCTTAGTAAGTTTTAATAGATTTACATCAGAAAATATTAAAATCTCAATATACACATGCATTAACCAAAGACTGAAGGCAACAAAAATTCCTTTCTAACAACCATAATTGTTTCAAGCAGGTTACAGTAAAGCCACATTTTTGGTGTTAACACTGTGCAACCATATGTCTATGTTCAATTTTATTTATGTACTTCAGATTTAATTTAAAAAAATAATTTTCAGAAATTCAAAAGTTTGAAGAATTTCAGCATTTTTTGTTCAGGAGTTAATGGCAGATGTAAACATGTGATTTTGTTTGGTTAGTGTTAAGGCTTCTTGCATACCTTTTCAAAGTGGTGATGAGGCCAAGATTAAACACCTACATGTAATTCTCCACAAACAAATTGGAGAATCGTATGGTGGATTTTGTACATGTACAGTTGGGTTAATAAATTTTTGGAAGAAGCAGCTTTGTCGAGAACAAAATATAAAAATAAAATTTAACAAAAGTAGTTTATTTTACAGGTGTGCATACTCTCCCAGATATCATAACGTCAGAGTACCCAAATTTTGAAAATCTAGTTGATTAAATTAGAAAAATATTTGTAACTTTACATCAGTTCACTGTATGTGAAGGGGGTGTGAAGATCAATATGTAGATCTTAAACCGGTAAATTAATTTCTTTATATATTTTTTACTATCAAAAAAGTAAACTAATTACTTGCTATTTCTGGTATGTGGGTTCGATTCCCACCCAGGGTATGAAAATTAAATTACTTGTACTCGAAAAAATACAGCAATGTATCTCAAAATACTCATATGCTGTGCACTTATAATTAGTACAAGTAGATTATAATATAGCTGGTGCAAACGGAGGGAATTACCCTGTGTCTTCACCAGAAACTTAAATACAATTAAGCTTTTCCTCATCTTAAAATTATTGGCGACAAACTTGCAGAATTTTTTTTACATCAAAAGCTCGTTTTCTGAAGAGAGGATTTTGTCTCTGGCAATAACATCTCTTCTTTTAAATTCACAAAATTAAGAGAAGGAAGTTATGAAAGTATTTGTTATATGTATTTTCAGGAACAATCACTGCTAGTAAAGCTTACCATGTAATGATGAATAGCAGTGGAACTGGAAATCAACCAAGCATATCACTTATATGTGACATCATGATGTACAAAAACAAAGATATTTCATCTATGCCAGCTATTACATGGATTTTAAAGGATGAAGCTACTGCTCTTTCAGCTTATTTGAAAAGTTTGAGGAAACACACAGAGTAGTTGAAGTGGTTAGACCTGGCTTACTGATACATAGAAAGTACACTTATACAAGGGTAATACCTGATGCAAATACCACGGTTTTAATATAATTGAAATTAACTGTCTGTTAGATAGAGATAATTTGATTTTTATTTAATAATATTCTACACCATGTAGACAAGTTTTACTGCTGATTCTGCGTGAATGGTGCACTTTTGAGAACAAAAATTGTTTGATGTGTGCATTTCAATATATGATGATTTTGACTCCAGAAATCTTGCGTTAAGTTCCAAAAAAAAAATCATTTAATTAAAAGATAAATAATAAGTAATTAATGAAAGTGCACTTCTATTTGTCGCATAAAAACCATATTTTGCATAGCCCAGTCAAAACTCCTGGTATCTTAGGTGGTTTGCTACAATGTACATTCATATTTATGATACATTGTTCCCTGTTAATATGAGTACCGTGTTACTTAATAGTTTTTAGGCAAAACAAATAATTTGTGTGTTAACTGCCACCCAAACATTCATATTCTATGACCATACCCTTAACTTTTTTTAGTAATTTTTAATAGATTTACATCAGACAGTATTAAAATTTCAATATAAACATGCATTAACCAAAGACTGAAGGCAACAAAAATTCCTTTCTAACAACCATAATTGTTTCAAGCAGGTTACAGTAAAGCCACATTTTTGGTCTTAACACTGTGCAACCATATGTCTATGTTCAATTTTATTTATGTACTTCAGATTTAATTTAAAAAATTGTTTTTCAGAAATTCAAAAGTTTGAAGAATTTCAGCATTTTTTTTTCAGGAGTTACTGACAGAGGTAAACATGTGATTTTTTTTGGTTAGTGTTCAGGCTTCTTGCATACCTTTCCAAAGTGGTGATGAGGCCAAGATTAAACACTTACATGTAATTCTCCACAAACAAACTGGGGACCATATGGTGGATTTTGTACATGTACAGTTGGGTTAATATATTATTGGAAGAAGCAGCTTTGTCTAGAAATAAATAAAAAAAACAAAACAATTTAACAAAAGTAGTTCATTTTACAGGTGGGCACACTCTCCCAGATGTCATAACGTCAGAGTACTCAAATTTTGAAAATCTAGTTGATTAAATTAGAAAAATATTTGTAACTTTACATCAGTTCACTGAATGTGGAGGGGATGTGAAGATCAATATGTAGATCTTAAACCGGTAAATTCATTTGTTTATATATTTTTTATTCTCAAAAAGTAAACAAATTACTTGCTGTTTCTGGTATGTGGGTTCGATTCCCACCAAGGGTATGACAATTAAATTACTTGTACTCGACAATATACAGCAATGTATCTCAAAATACTAATATGCTGTGCTTTATGATTAGTACAAGTAGTTTATAATATAGCTGGTGCAAACGGAGGGAATTACCCCGTGCCTCTACAAGAATGTTAAATACAATTAAGCTTTGCCTCATCTTAACATTATTGGGAAAAAAATAGCAAAAAGTAATTTACATCAAAAGTCCGATTTCTGAAGAGAGGATTTTGTCTCTGGCAATAACATCCCTTCTATTGAATTCACAAAATTAAGAGAATGAAGTTATTAAAGTATTTGTTATATGTATTTTCAGGAACAATCTCTGCTAGTAAAGTCTACCATTTAATGATGAATAGCAGTGGAACTGGAAATCAACAAAGCATATCACTTCTATGTGACATCATGATGTAGAACAAGAAAGATATTTCATCTATGCCAGCTATTAAATGGAGTTTAAAGTATGAAACTACTGCTCTTTCACCTAATTTGAAAAACTTTGAGGAAACACACAGGGTAGTTGAAGTGATTAGACCTGGCTTACTGACACATATAAAGTACTCTTATATAAGCGCATCACCTGATGCAAATACCACGGTCTTAATATAATTGAAATTAAGTGTCTGTTAGATGTGTAACTTGTTTCAATTCAACTTGACAATATTATGTTGTTGATTATTGTGTTGATATTTTTTGTAACTTGAGAGATAACTTAATTTTTATTTAATAATATTCTACACCATGTAGACAAGTTTTACTGCTGATCTGTGTGAAGGGTCCACTTTTGAGAACAAAAATTGCTTGATTTGTGTATTTCCAGATATGATGATATTGACTCCAGAAATCTTGCGCTAATTTACAAAAAAATCATTTAAATAAAAGATAAATAATAAGAAATTAATAAAAGTGCACTTCTTATTGTTGTATAAAAACCATATTTTGTTTGATCCAATCAAAACTTCTGATATCTTAGGTGGTTTGCTACAATGCACATTCATATTTATGATATATTATTCTCTCCTAATATGAGTAACGTGTTGCTTAATAGCTTTTAGGCAAAACAAATAATGTGTGTGTTAACTGTCACCAAACATTCATATGCTAAGACGATATTCTTAACTTTTCTTAGTAATTTTTAACAAATTTTCATCAGACAATATTAAAATCTCAATATACACATGCATTAACCAAAGACTGAAGGCAAACACAATTGCTTTCTAACAACCATAATGGTTTCAAGCAGGTTACAATAAACACACATTTTTGGTTTTAACACTGTGCAACCATGTCTATTTTTAATTTCCTTTTTGTACTTCTGATTTAATCTTGGAAAATACTTTTCAGAAATTCAAAAGTTAGAAGTATTTCAGCATTTTTTGTTCAGGAGTTAATGGCAGAGGTAAACATGTGATTTTGTTTGGTTAGTGTTAAGGCTTCTTGCATACTTTTCCAAAGTGGTGATGAGGCCAAGATTAAACACCTACATGTAATTCTCCACAAACAAATTTGAGAACCGTATGGTGGATTTTGTACATGTACAGTTGGGTTAATAAATTTTTGGAAGAAGCAGCTTTGTCGAGAACAAAATATAAAAATGAAATTTAACAAAAGTAGTTTATTTTACAGGTGTGCATACTCTCCCAGATGTCATAACGTCAGAGTATCCACATTTTGAAAATCTAGTTGATTAAATTAGAAAAATATTTGTAACTTTACATCAGTTCACTGTATGTGAAGAGGGTGTGAAGATCAATATGTAGATCTTAAACCGGTAAATTCATTTGTTTATATATTTTTTACTGTCAAAAAAGTAAACTAATTACTTGCTGTTTCTGGTATGTGGGTTCGATTCCCACCCAGGGTATGAAAATTAAATTACTTGTACTCGAAAAAATACAGCAATGTATCTCAAAATACTCATATGCTGTGCACTTATAATTAGTACAAGTAGATTATAATATAGCTGGTGCAAACGGAGGGAATCACCCTGTGCCTCCACCAGAAACTTAAATACAATTAAGCTTTTCCTCATCTTAATATTATTGGCGACAAACTTGCCGAAATTTTTTTACATCAAAAGCTCGTTTTCTGAAGAGAGGATTTTGTCTCTGGCAATAACATCTCTTCTTTTAAATTCACAAAATTAAGAGAATGAAGTTATGAAAGTATTTGTTATATGTATTTTTAGGAACAATCACTGCTAGTAAAGCCTACCATGTAATGATGAATAGCAGTGGAACTGGAAATCAACCAAGCATATCACTTCTATGTGACATCATGATGTACAAAAACAAAGATATTTCATCTATGCCAGATATTACATGGATTTTAAAGGATGAAGCTACTGCTCTTTCAGCTTATTTGAAAAGTGTGAGGAAACACACAGAGTAATTGAAGTGGTTAGACCTAGCTTACTGATAAATAGAAAGTACTCTTATACAAGGGTAACACCTGATGCAAATACCACGGTTTTAATATAATTGAAATTAACTGTCTGTTAGATAGAGATAATTTAATTTTTATTTAATAATATTCTACACCATGTAGACAAGTTTTACCTCTGATTCTGCGTGAATGGTGCACTTTTGAGAAAAAAAATTGTTTGATGTGTGCATTTCAATATATGATGATATTGACTCCAGAAATCTTGCGTTAATTTACAAAAAAAAATCATTTAATTAAAAGATAACTAATAAGAAATTAATGAAAGTGCACTTCTTTTTGTTGTAAAAAACCATATTTTGTTTGACCCAGTCAAAACTCCTGGTATCTTAGGTGGTTTGCTACAATGTACATTCATATTTATGATACATTGTTCCCTGTTAATATGAGTACCGTGTTACTTAATAGTTTTTAGGCAAAAGAAATAATGTGTGTGTTAACTGTCACTCAAACATTCATATTCTAAGACCATACTCAACTTTTCTTAGTAATTTTTAATAGATTTACATCAGACAATATTAAAATCTCAATATACACATGCATTAACCAAAGACTGAAGGGAACAAAAATTGCTTTCTAACAACCATAATTGTTTCAATCAGGTTACAGTAAAGCCACATTTTTGGTCTTATCACTGTGCAACCATATGTCTATGTTCAATTTTATTTATGTACTTCAGATTTAATTAAAAAAAATAATTTTCAGAAATTCAAAAGTTTGAAGAATTTCAGCATTTTTTGTTCAGGAGTTACTGACAGAGGTAAACATGTGATTTTTTTTTGGTTAGTGTTCAGGCTTCTTGCATGCCTTTCCAAAGTGGTGATGAGGCCAAGATTAAACACTTACATGTAATTCCCCACAAACAAACTGGGGACTATATGGTGGATTTTGTGCATGTACAGTTGGGTTAATATATTATTGGAAGAAGCAGCTTTGTCTAGAAATAAGTAAAAAAACAAAACAATTTAACAAAAGTAGTTAATTTTACAGGTGGGCACACTCTCCCAGATGTCATAACGTCAGAGTACTCAACTTTTGAAAATCTAGTTGATTAAATTAGAAAAATATCTGTAACTTTACATCAGTTCACTGAATGTGGAGGGGATGTGAAGATCAATATGTAGATTTTAAACCGTTAAATTCATTTGTTTATATATTTTTTACTCTCAAAAAGGAAGCAAATTACTTGCTGTTTCTGGTATGTGGGTTCGATTCACACCAAGGGTATGACAATTAAATTACTTATACTCGAAAATATACAGCAATGTATCTCAAAATACTCATATGCTGTGTTTTATGATTAGTACAAGTAGTTTATAATATAGCTGGTGCAAACGGAGGGAATTACCCTGTGCCTCCACAAGAATGTTAAATACAATTAAGCTTTGCCTCATCTTAACATTATTGGGAAAAAAATAGCAAAAAGTAATTTACATCAAAAGTCCGATTTCTGAAGAGAGGATTTTGTCTCTGGCAATAACATCACTTCTTTTGAATTCACAAAATTAAGAGAATGAAGTTATGAAAGTTTTTGTTATATGTATTTTCAGGAACAATCTCTTCTAGTAAAGTCTACCATGTAATGATGAATAGCAGTGGAACTGGAAATCAACAAAGCATATCACTTCTATGTGACATCATGATGTAAAACAAGAAAGATATTTCATCTATGCCAGCTATTAAATGGAGTTTAAATGATGAAACTACTGCTCTTTCAGCTGATTTGAAAAACTTTGAGGAAACACACAGAGCAGTTGAAGTGGTTAGACCTGGCTTACTGACACATATAAAGTACTCTTATATAAGCGCATCACCTGATGCAAATACCACGGTTTTAATATAATTGAAATTAAGTGTCTGTTAGATGTGTAACTTGTTTAAATTCAACTTGCCAATATTATGTTGTTGATTATAGTGTTGATGTTTTTTGGTAACTTGAGAGATAACTTAATTTTTATTTTTTATAATATTCTACACCATGTAGACAAGTTTTACTGCTGATCTGTGTGAATGGTCCACTTTTGAGAACAAAAATTGCTTGATTTGTGTATTTCCAGATATAATGATATTGACTCCAGAAATCTTCCGTTAATTTACAAAAAAAAAAATCATTTAAATAAAAGATAAATAATGAGAAATTAATAAATGTGCACTTCTTATTGTTGTATAAAAACCATATTTTGTGTGATCCAATCAAAACATCTGATACCTTAGGTGGTTTGCTACAATGCACATTCATATTTATGATATATTATTCTCTGCTAATATGAGTAACGTGTTGCTTAATAGCTTTTAGGCAAAACAAATAATGTGTGTGTTAACTGTCACCCAAACATTCATATGCTAAGACGATACTCTTAACTTTTCTTAGTAATTTTTAACAAATTTTCATCAGACAATATTAAAATCTCAATATACACATACATTAACCAAAGACTGAAGGCAAACACAATTGCTTTCTAACAACCATAATTGTTTCAAGCAGGTTACAATAAACACACATTTTTGGTTTTAACACTGTGCAACCATGTCTATTTTTAATTTTATTTTTGTACTTCTGATTTAATCTTGGAAAATATTTTTCAGAAATTCAAAAGTTAGAAGAATTTCAGCATTTTTTGTTCAGAAGTTAATGGCAGATGTAAACATGTGACGTAAACCGGTCCTTTCCTCATTCATGACTTAGTATGGGGTTTATGACTACAATAACACGACGGGAGCCTCTGTTAAAACAGGAGCTTCTTACCCTTCCGGAGCACCTGAGGTCACCCCCGGTTCTTAGTGGCGTTCGTGTTACTCGATCTTTAGTTTTATATGTATGTTTTGTAGATCGTTGTTTGTCCTTTTGTACGTTTTCTTTTGGCCATTGTGTTGTCTGTTCTTCGATATTCTGATTCAGATTACGCCTTTGGTATCTTCAAACTCCTCTTAAGACAAATCGCATCACAATTTAAATTATCTATACAAATTGTTATCTACTAGATCAGAACAAATATTATATATGGTCACATAAAAAACCAACCTTGCTATCCATTAATACACAAGTGATGTCCTCTAAGATTTCTGCTTAAAAACGATATTATGTTCTTTTTTTACTCCAGTTTGTTGTTATAAGTGTTCATGTGTTATCTATGTTATCGGTCTTTATTCACGTATACTGGTGTTGAACAAGATTTCTATATCACATGATGTTCGTGTCGACAACTGCCACTTATAAAACAAGTAATGTTTTCTTACCCCTCCAGAGCACACGAGTTCAGATCACCGCTAAGCCGTGTTCGTGTTAATCAATCGTTAATTGTTTGTGTTGTATTTGGTCCACCATTGTCTTTTTTTTGTCCCGTCTGTTTTGGTCATGATAGTTGGTGTTCTTGGAATAGCATCTTCTGATTTCCCTTAGATGTCTTGAAAACTTTTCTTAAAATATAATTCGACACCCAATTTGCAGCTAGGTATGTTCGACTTGCAATTTACTTGGTATTTATATATACTCAGTTGCTTAGTAATCCTGGTCCTCACGCTATTCTCGAGTAAGATGTGTTTTACGCAATGATATGTTTCTTTTGTAAGTGACTTTTGCAACAGCAAAAAAATCACAAACTGTCATTTGATTGTTTTTTTGCCAATTCATATCGCCAAAATGCCTTCATGATTTATCTTACACATGCACTATTTTACCCGTGTATTCAAAATTCACAAAATACGTCAGTGACATAGTACATCCATTTAATATACGTAGGAATAGTCATAGGAGTGACATAAAATGTACATCCGATTTACCTCTCAGTCGACATCTCCTTTCATCTAGCCACAAAAATGCATGAGCTTTGCAAAAACACAATATCAAAATAATTGAAAACATGAAGATACATACAGAAAATTTCTTCGGAATCCTAATCTCAACGAGATTAGACAGGATAGAGATAGTCTTTGGAAAAAGAAAAACCACTAGCTCCGAAACAAACATGCAACATCAAAAATACTTGTTGATTCCAAATGTTTTGTAGTCCTTTTGCTATTTAGGAAATAAATCATCGAAGCCAGAATGTGTTGGGAGTTTTAACATGGATCGGCGGATATTAGTATTTTATCCCGAGCCAGAAACGAGGGATAAAATTTACTAATAATAATGTATGCATAGCGAATAAAACATGTGTTGTTCGAGAACCATACGATTCTTGTTTTACACTATTCCTAACGGCTTGTGGTTAAAATTTTTAATTTAACTCTCGTGAGTGGAGAAATATCGTAACCCACGGGCAACTGAAGGAGATTCTATATATATTCAATCTTTGTTACAGTACTTTGTAATTTGGCTTATTTTGCTGACGATTACCATGATAGTTGAATGTCAAAAATATACTACATATGCAGGTATGTATTGTATCCATAGCGAATCAAACAGTGTGTTGTCTAAGTACTGTACAATTCTTATTTTGCTTCATATCAACTGAACATATAATTTCCGTTCTTAAATACATGTATGGTATACAGTTCCTGGAAGAATTTTGGACATCATTTGAAAGTTTCATCCATAAATATATCTGTTACATCTGATAACAAACACTCAAGGTTGATGATAATATCATAATACCATTTTCCACATCGCTCACTTTCAAAATTTATTCATTTTGTTGGTTGTACGTCAAAAACTACAAAAGCGTCACATAAATCATTTCAGGCTTTAGGATTATCTGGATATGCTTGTCTTCTTTCCTGATACAGTGCTTATCCTGTGATTGTTATATCTGTTGGTCGCAAGGTTTGTTTTCGCATATCACAGAGAGTCCCCCTGGTAACCTTTGAAGTTCTTGAAGATATATCTTCCATGGCCGTTACTTTTCAACGACATTAAGGACTCGTTGCTCATGTTCTCTCTCGTTATTTTCATGATTATGGTTCAATGGATCTTGCCGGTAGTAATATTGACATATTTATATGTGCAATGTTAGGTTATATATTACATGTTTACAAATTACAAATACAATATTGAAAAGCAAATTATAATAAAAAAGTGGATTTTGTAACATTGATTTTTATTAAACTGCAGTAAACTGAGTTTAGACCATCCGATCTTGCCAATACTATTTTAGCACCCTTTAATGTAATGTTAGGTTATATATTATATTCTTGCAAAAAAGAAAAAAAAGAAAATAAATTAAAAAAAATATTAATAATAAAATAAAAAGGTATATTTTAATTTGCAGTATTAATTTTATTAAAATAAAGTAAAGTGAGATTGAACGGAATCGGCCAAGGTTTTTCTATGTCGGAGGGAGGAGATCTTTAGTTTTAATAATAATTACAGGATTTAGGAACTGTAAATTTCAATAATAACTATATCTGATAAACTATGTCATTGTCAAAACACTTGACTACTGGGAGGATGATTCCTTCATGGACGAATACTCCACCAGCAGAGGTATCGATATATGATCCCGAATAGTTATCATCATGGACTGTTCAATTAAATATTTAAGTTAATGTTTCCTTTTCTGCTTTCAGCAGAGACACATACACACACATATATTTGGGTACATCTATGGAAAGTCCCGAAAGGTAAATAATCACATTTTATATATGAATAGAGTTAGCATTCTACTCGCGTGTGGTAATCACTTCCATGATTGTTTTCGTTCTCTAAGTGCCTGTTCCGAGGCAGGAAAGTGAGTGGTCATGTATATGTGTGCCGGGGGTATAGAATTTGCTTCTATCCACAATTTTTCAATTGGATGTTGGAACCTTTCCAACAGTTTTGTATTGTATTTTATTGTTATTTGTTAGACATGCCGATCAAAGGGGAATAAGTCTAACTTACAAATCATTTTGTAAAATCCTACCTTAATATTTCATGAACATACCTGCAAATGGTTCCATCAATGCATTTGTTTGTACCTTTTCTGTCATTATTCTGCTATCGGTACTCGAATGTGTGTTGCGTGTGTTAAACTTGAGCATTCATTTTGGAAATGTAACAGATATTGCTACCATATGAATTAGCCTTGTCACACGTAAACAATTATTAACTTTAACTTAAACGAAGTCCCAATCAACACTATAAAAATGAAAATAAGCAGATTTACTGTTTTTCATAAATAGTTTTCATGTGTTTATAAATACAGTTGTAAAAATGTTTTACTTATCAGGTCATGCATTTACAAGGAGTCACTTTCCCTGCTTGAGAACTCGAACACAAATGCAGATTTGGAATAAGGATTATCTGACGTTTGGTGCTATACGATTTGTATTTGTTTGTACTTCTAGTTTCTAAAGGTTTGAAACCCTCTAGAAAAAATAAATGTGTAATGATGTTTTCACTGTCTTCATATGCACAATTTCTTTGCATCTTGGTAGAGTGCCCTTGAGATGAATTCTGTGATTTACGACTCAATATATGACTAGGTACTGGAGCAGATGGTTCCAAAGAGCTCCTTGGTACACCCGACGCTTTCCCCTCTCAAGTCACTCTCCTGAAATATGGTGAGTTGGAGGTATCAAACACCTGGATGGCGGTATCGGATATGAATATTTAGGATCACAGTAAAGACGAAATATTGACTTCACTGATTGGAAGAATTTATCATAATATTTTCATAATGCACATAATTCTTCCAAGGCATTTGAGACAAATGTAGCGAACAATTTGTCGTATATGTCCCATTAATTCTTCTAAAATCATCTTTAGATAGTTGTCATGTTCCTTTAATTGTGTTTCTTGTACACACAACAATTTGCATGTTGGAACATTTCTATACGATTGTTTTAAAGTTGATTATTATGCTACTGAAAAACATTCATATTCTAGTTCATTGAGGAGTAGGTAGGCATCCAAATTGTCTGCAAATATACTACTCCCAGGAGCGACATGTTTTTCAATCAAAGGAAATAATGTTGGCACATCCCGTTTGTCGATCGGATAAATAACCATCTTATTAGAACTTCGTTGTACCATTGCAAGTATCCGGATTCTGGTAGGATTACCCCTATTGTGTTTGGTATTTTCTACCGAACACGCTTTCATCGATTTCGACATCCCCGTCAAATACTAGATTTTTGTATGTGGAATACACAATTTCACAGAATATCTCCCTAACATAACCAACCCAATGGACCAATGTGTGGTTATATTATATTATATACCTGTGATACTATCGGACTCGTATAGGGTGTGGCTATCTAAATGTTTTATGAAAATGTAATAATCATAATATGATCTTGAATAAAAATTAATATTTTCTCTTTCCAAATTCGTTACCACTTCAACATCGAAAGGAATACTCGTCTGTAGTTTTCTATCTCTTGTTTCAAGCAGTGACATTTTAAACTGTCAAAAAGAAACCCGTTTTCATTCAATAAGGTGTCAAATGCCATCGGACGAAAGACATAAATTTGAAAATGTCCATAGATTACGAAAAATCGATGCAATGTATTTCTCGTGAATATTTTTTCTGTAAGTGATCACAAGTACCAGTGGACAGGATATGAGCTACCCTTATGGTGCACCTATGACGCAAGGACCACAAGCCGGGTATTTTATTCTGAAACTTTCGAATGTCACTACCATAAATACAAATTCCGAGAGTTCATATAACGTATAGGAAATTAAAAAGGCGCTAATTTATAAAGTGAAAACTTCTGAAAAGGGTCATACATCAAAATTTAGATCAAAAGGAGCAAAATTAATGTAATTTCTTTGTTCAAGTGGTTACTAGAAAATTTGGAAGCATCAAATGTTGAAGTCTTTTGGCTAATATAATCTTTTCAACTGGATCATGCCTAATGAAAATAACGTTTGATGGTGTAACCGATACTGCTTTTTGTTCAATTGTGAATTTGACTTCTACAGCTAAGCAGTTTTGCTACAGTTTTTCTCATTTAAATTTGTTTAATAAGATAACAGGCTAACCATGGTTTAATCCTAGAGTTTTGCTGCTAAAAATTTGTTCAAATAATGGCGAGTTCCCGCACCTGCTAATACATACACTTTTAATTCTACGGGAAGATTCTGCAATCTATTATAATCAAACCAACGTCTAAATGTCTGGCAAATAAGTGCACAAAAGTTTCCACGTTGTGTAGAATCCTAGCTAGAGATTTCATAAATGCATTATATCAGAAAGATTTCAAATTTACAGTTCATTGATACAAGTAATAAGATTTTGATCAGCTTGTCTGTGCATTATATTTAAGTTGATTTATGTCGGGGAAAAGTTTCAAACTAGGGTAGTCTAAAACAGTAGTTGCCTGCATCGGCATAGAGTAAAAGTAGACTTTGTAGCATTAATTCCGATAATACCACCGCTGTCACCAAAAAGTTATGACGTGCTAGGCGGTTTACTGTAGTATTTGTACTACTACCTGGTAATTTGCTGTCACCACCGATGTTAAAGTACACCGGAAACTACTCTAAATTTGACACACAAATCTAGGAAATTAGCCTGAGACTTCTCTCAGAAAAGTTGGGTTAATGCCACAGAACCAGATAAAATTATACCATATACCGACGCGATATTATCAAGCCAATTAGACTACGGGTTTAATTTACGTAATTATAGAACACAGCACTGATATACAACCGGACAAAAGGGGGAAGCTTACAATAACTTTCCAATGCTCTAGTCTGGCTATACAATTACACTCTGCCTCTCTTGTATCAGCGAAACCACACTGAAAGCAATAGAGTAGAGAGATATATCGAGGAAATACTCAGACTATCGCACGGGAAAATGCACGAGATGGCCTATCAGGTAATCAAACCGGTTCTTGTGTGGGCAAAACAAGAGTCACAATTATCTTACGAGATAGAAAATAGGATAATCGCAGGGTACTTAGGAAATACCGTGAAATTAACACAACTTGGAAGGGGGATTTTACTTTGTATCGACAAGTACGATTTGGTTCAGAATATTTTATATATTAGATATGTATAGTTAGTTATGTGTAATTCACAATAATACAGGTACAGTAAATATTGTCAACCAGTGTTCAACCATTCATTGTGTTTTCAGAAACTACCAACAATATACTTAACCTTTAATAAAATATAAGATACCTAATATTCAATAAAAATATAAAATACTTTTATTTACTGATGTTTATTTATCTTGTCTACGGACTTGTGATTTATACATTCCAGTCTTCTCTGACCGATCTATGAACGCATAGTCGAATGTCGGGACGGTTTAGTAATTTATTAAACCAAACATACTTTAAGTATTTAACCAATTACTATATAATTGTCTTAAATGAAAATTACGCAAACCAATTTATGAACACCTAAACTGAACTGTCAGCAGGTCCTACTCACGAAACACAACACAAATAATTACACTGAACAACTTTTATTCTCAAAAGTTGAATGTCAGGATGGTTTAGTATGTCCAACATAACAAAACCTATGTAACAGCAAACCATAATTTAACAAAATCAAACTACATGTGCGGATGGGCATGGTATGGCATGTATTTATTTATTCAGTATGAACGAAAGCTTAGAAAAAATGATAAATTTAGAATTGACCTGACTAGAAACACTAGCAGAAATGTCAGTGAAAGTTCGAAAGTATTCCCTATAAATCGAATAAATTTAGCACTGACCTGATTAGAAACACTAGCAGAAATGTCAATGAAAGTCCGAAAGTATTCCCTATAAATCGAATAAATTTAGCACTGACCTGACTAGAAACACTAGCAGAAATGTCAGTGAAAGTCCGAAA
>MJUT01043759.1:141587-151890 GCA_002080005.1 Gigantidas platifrons
ATATGTGATAAATATATTTTTTTATATAATTAAGAAAGAAAAAAGTAGATAAGAATTTTAGTATATTTAAAAAAAATAATAAAGACATTGAGAAGATGAGGTTGTACTTTATATTGGCATTTATACATGTATGTAAAACTTTTATGGTCTGGCCTGGTGCATTCAATCAATTGGACTATAACACTGTACCCGATATACAAAAGTATTATTTGGATGGATCAAATATTCATATTGTTTTAATTACCCGGTAATGAGTATACTATAGTATAATGAATATAAACCAGAAAAATATATTTAGATAGACTATATCAGTTAATATTTAATGTTGTCTCTATGGAAAGGGAATTTACAGAAGAATAAAAAAATTTGTTAACAATCCTCAAACAGTTTTTCAAAAGTACTCCAGTGTAATTGAAATTCTGCAATTCTTTGATTTCTGACAGCAATCATTTTTTCAGTTTTATATAAATCTATCAAACAGGCTTTAAGCGAATGAAAGGATAATTTTTTCTTCAGACATCTGTTGGTATATATATAGTATTTTATTTTTAGTCAAATGGCATTGTATACATCATCTTTATATACTTTATCAACATCACCAAAAATTAGAGTCTTCTTTACAAACAAGTGTTTGGTTTATGTCTTTGTCACCGAACCAAGAATTTACTTGCCCTAGAAGATTTTGTACATTTTCACATCCCCAAAAAATGTGTTCAATGGTTTCATTTTCCTTCTGGCAAAAATTACAATTGGCATCATCAATAATTTTAATTTTTTTCAGGAAATAATTAGTAGCCAGAATATTGTGGTTTATTCTAAATTGAAACCAATGTAGTTTTGTACATGCTGTAACTTTAAATGGGAGTATATAAATTTTTTTCCACTCATTTGAATTAATATCGAAAACTGTATTCCATTTTCTTTGAGCTGTAGGAACACTACTGTTTTTATTTAGAATTGTGTACATATCTCTTGAACCTTTAGAACTTCGAAAAATATTTTGTAGAGATGATGGGACAAAAGGAGTCTGTAAATTAGATGATTTGTCTCCATATGGATACAATTTTAGCATTTGTCGTAAAGAACTAATAACCCCATTATATTGCAAAAAATTTACACAAAATCCAAATTTGTTTGAAAACTGATCTAAAGTTAGAAAAGAACCATCATCATTGACAAAATCGTTAACAAACTTGACACCCATGTTGAACCACTCTGGATAAAAGATAGGTCTTTTGTCAATTTTTACCTGTTTATTCAACCAAACTGTATTGGCAAGAAAATTTGTCCAATTTTTGTTTTCGTCTTTTTCAATAACAGATTTCCAAGCATATAATACATCCTTCCAAAATTGATTTTTTACACTTTCTATTACTTGTTCTATATATCCACTACCGCCACATGATAGTTTATTTATATCAATTGATGACATAAAAATATTCTGCCATTTACAATTGTTGAAAAAAAGTCTCCTGATCCATGTGGACTTCAAAGCCACAATAAAAGAATGTATATTAATCATCTTAAGTCCCCCCTCTTGATACTCCTTTTGCATGATATCCTTTTTCACTCTATTAACAGATGATTTCCAAATAAATGTATATAACATATCTTCAATATCNGAGTTAAATTTCTTTTGTTCCACTGTTTAATGAGTCCTTTCATTTTTTTTAAATATTTTTCATAATTGATCTTTGTAATTTTAGAAATATCAACATCGAAATTTATTCCCAGAACAGTAAATGTAGTTTTTCCCCAGGAGAGATTCCAGTTTTCACATAGTCTATCACTGCTGTATTTTTTGCTACCTATCCAAATAACTTGTGTTTTTGAAAAATTTATTTTGAGACCTGATATCTTTTTGAACCATTCCAATTCCAAAAGTGTTTCATTCAATGATTCTTCTGATCCATCCAAAATTACTGACGTATCATCGGCGAATTGAGAAATTTCATGTTCTGAGTGCAAGACTTTAATTCCTTTTATTTTAGGGTTTTCTCTTATTTTTATAGCCATTATTTCAGCACATAATATGAATAAATAAGGGGACAACGGATCCCCTTGCCTACAGCCTCTCTCTATACGAAAAAATTCAGATAAATTCCCTCCCTGATTGACTGCAGATTTAATGTTGCTATAAAAAGTTTTAACCCATTTTTGGATAGATTCCCCAAAATTGAAAAATTTTAAAACGTTATTAAGAAAGTTCCATGATATTGAGTCAAAAGCTTTCTCAAAATCTATTAACAAAAATAAACCAGGTATATCATTCTCCTCTGCATATTCCATTATATCAAACAAAAGCCTAATATTTTCCCCTATGTACCTACCTGCAATAAAACCAGTCTGATCATTATTAATTAATGTGGGGAGAACTTTTTTAATTCTATTTGCTATCACCCCAGACCCTATCTTATATACTGTATTCAACAATGAGATTGGCCGCCAATTTTTTAGAAAATGTCTTGATTTGTCTCCCTTTGGTAAACATGTGATTATACCTTGTTTTTGTGTAACAGATAAACTTCCTAAACTGTACCCATAATTTAAAGAACCAATTACAAAAACTTTCAGATCTTTCCAAAAAAACTTAAAAAACTCTGATGTAAACCCATCTGATCCAGGACTTTTGTTATTTTTCATCCTTTTCAAAATTTCCCCAGCTTCAAAGCTCCCAATTTCCCCTTCTAAATTATCTTTTTCTTCTTCTGTGAGTTTTCTTATACTTGCCCCCTTCAAACCCTCCACTATATCTTTAAGACTACAACCTTTATCTTCATCTTTATTGTTGTACAAATTTTTATAAAAATATTGTACTTCTTTTAATATCTCCTTCTGATCTGTAACAATTTCCCCATTATCTTTTTCAACTTTTGGAATTATCTTACTGGTATAATTTTTAGACTCTAGCCCACAAAAATATTTTGTTGTCTTTTCTCCTTCATCTACCCATTGAGCTCTTGATCTTACCAACTTATATATATACCTTTCATTTTTTTCATTTCTAAGAGATTCCAATTCATGCTTTTTTGTTTCTAAATTTTCAATTGAGTTTTCAGTAACATTTTTTTCAAGGGTAGCAATTTCTTCTTGAAGATCTCTTAATCTCTGTTCCTTCATTTTTTTTCATATAGCTTGCAAATGAAATTGTTTTTCCTTGTATTTCTAATAGTAACATTTCCAAAAACAGTTGAACATTAATAGTAAGTTGCAGTTCATTATCCTCAATTTCTTGAATTTTATCCCTATTATAGATTAATGCTGCATATTGTTTTTTCAGATCAATGATTTTTCCCCTTACAATTTTGCTGTAATCCTTTTCGTATAATAGTGAGTTGTTAAACTTCCACAAGCCCCTACCTTTATTGAAGGGTTTAAGCACAAGGCTTAAAATAATCATTGAATGATCTGATCTGTAACTTGGATCAATGGTACAATTTTCTAAATTAGTGAACATACTTTCTGTAAAAATGAAAAAATCCAATCTAGCCTGTCTAAATGGATTTTTTTAGGCGAACCTTGGCCGTTGTGCGGCGGGCTGCCCTGGCAGCCCCAGCCGGCACCATTAGGCGGACCTTGGCCGTTGTGCGGCGGGCTGCCAGGGCATCCCAGCCGGCGTCATTTTGCTAGGCTCTTTGGCTCTTTGGCTCATAAATCAGCTCGACAGTGTCTTACAATATTGTAACTATATTTTGCCTTTTGTCTCTTGGTTCCATACATTGATGATTATTTCTCACAATCCTATCCAAGAAATCATCTGACTTGACACCTATTTCTTTAATCAAATCATGAAAATTTCCAAGAAAGGTGCAGATAATATAGTCAGACCTGTCTTATGTGATATTCCAAGAGATCATGGTCGACAGTGGCTTCAAATAATCTCTAAAAAGAAAATATAGTTACAATATATATATATATTCTTGCAATGATTGAATAATTGATTGTTTTTTGGTGATTGATTAATTGATTGATTTTTGGTGTTTAACGCCACTTTCAGCAAGCTCTCACTTAGTCAAGTGTACTGTTTTTTGTAATTTACAAAGCCGGGCACGAACCCGTGCCATATTGGTGATAAGCTTGTACGAGTCGTTAGGTAATCCAATTACCTACCTCATTGTGCCACACGGGCCCTTTCTTACAATGAAGTTTTCTTTTAAAATATTTACATGTATAATTCATAAAATATATATAAACAACATCTTTGTTCAAAGTGCCAATACGTGTGTTGACTAACATTGTGCATTCAACATATGGAAATTTTACTAAAACACTAAAGCAATTGATTTCCTATGTTTACCGTTTTTTAAAATATTATTATTTGTTAAAATATGTTACATGTTTGCTGATGACACTCAATTGATTAATAAAACTGAAGAATCCATCGAGGAAACATTTAAAACACTTGAAATATATGAAAAAGCTTCTGGAGCAAAAATGAATTTGGAAAAAACAGTGGGGATGTATTTAGGGAAATGGCGTAATAAAGACCCGAGATTTAAAAATATTAAGTGGTCAAAAAAACCGGTTAAAGCTTTGGGGGTATTTCATGGATACGCTATCGACCTAGAAATGATTTGGTTAGAAAAAATAAATAAGATAAAAAGTTGCATGGAGGTTTGGAAATCAAGAGATCTTACGTATTTTGGAAAAATTTTAATTATCAAATCATTTGTCTTATCGGTAATAGGCTATGAAATAGAAATGAGGGGTATCCCAGTAAAATTTGAAAAGGAAATAAACTATATATATATATCTTTTATTCTCAATAAACCATCATAATTTGACAAGGTATAGAGAAATACATATGTACAATATATACAATATACAATAACATGTTATACTAAGTAAGTAAGTAATGAAAAATCGTACAGAGATGAACAATTCAGTAGGTTAAGCCGGAGTACATACAGTTTTATTTATGTGATTAATGAATTTGCTTAGTTTGATCAATTCTGATTTCTTTTTGGAAGAGAACAGTAATTTATATTTTAAAACATTTGGCCTACTGTAGTAATACTTTGGTATATAGATATTTCGATATTGTTCAAAGATTGGGCAATCTAAAATATAGTGAAATTCATCACAGAGTTCATTTTTATTACAGTGCGTACAAATTCTGTTATTTCTATTAGTATTATTCCATCTTCCAATTTCAATAGGTAATTTATGATTTGCTGTTCTGAATCTGCATAACTCAACTACATTTTTGTTATCTAAAATATCAAAGTATACTTCCATGCCAAAATAATCTTTAAACAATCTGTAATTTNATAAATTTAGAACTGACCTGACTAGAAACACTAGCAGAAATGTCAGTGAAAGTCCGAAAGTATTCCCTATAAATCGAATAAATTTAGCACTGACCTGACTAGAAACACTAGAAGAAATGTCAGTGAAAGTGCGAAAATATCCCCTATAAATAAATAACAATCTCTGATTTCGATCTACAGATCTACAGGCTCCGTATAAAATGTAGATTTAGCTTATTTAGCGGATCTTGTTTGATATCTGTGGTGAATAAGGGTATTATATATTGACAATATTTGCTGTTTTCATCACCATATCAATATTACAGACAAAAGTAGTGACCTTTGAAAGAATTCGTATCACTCTATTTACTGTGAGTTACTGTCCATTGTTTACAAAATGGCGGCATCCAAAACAAACGATAAAAATAAAAGTCAAATCCAGAGACATTTGTCAGTACACTTTAGTACAAGTTTTACAAAGGGTATAGTACATAGTGAAGTTTTAGAAGAAATTCAAAAACTTGTCGATAAAAATTTAATACAGTCCTTACAAATAACAGAGAAAAACTGTATTGTCACAGTTTTCGACCCCGACACTAAGCACATTCTATTAACAACGGGAATCGAAATTAGAAACCAATATATTAAATTCGTTGATGTTGAGAAGCAAGTTACAAATATAACAATAAAAGATGCACCGTGTGAATTGTCCAATCAGGTAATATGTGCATTTATGCAAAAATTCGGAGATGTGGTACAAGGCTCTCTACGCAGAGGTCTGATTAAGGGTACGAATATCGAAACAGGGACCCGATATATGCAAATCACGAACTGTGTTCCCCTTATTCAAATTATGAGCAAATTCGGGAGGTTTGATGTCCGAATATTCGCCGACAATAACAGAACTGAATGTCAATATTGTTCACAAACCGACCACCCATCATACCGTTGCGTGAGAAAACCTTCAATGGAAAAAGCACGGGCATGTTTCAGATGTAACAGCAAGGACCATACTATTAAAGGTTGTCCCCATTCTGATAGCGTATGCTATAATTGTGGCAAGGAAGGCCACTTAAGACGGAACTGTGAAGCGACAGAACATGACCTATATGGGGACTATATGCATGACATCCGCGAGGGAAGACAAGCTGATATGGATAGAAACAACAAATCCCCGGAAATTAGTGAAATAACAAATGATGAAAATAAAACTACAAACTGTGTGTTTTCTAATGAATTCCACCCAATTGTGGCACCACAAAGTGTAATCCTTGGAGCATCTAACTGTACAAGGCTTGTCTTTGAAAATCCCAATGTACATAACATTTCTGTGTCAGGTACTAAATTAGACCAAGTCCAAAAACTGTTAGATAAATCTGATTCACAAGTTGATAGTGAAAATGTTGATAGTGTAGTGTTAAGTCTTGGTACAAATGATGTAACACAGTATAGAAATGATACTGAACAAATTATTGTTAATGTAACCACATGTGTTGAGAATGTGAAACATAACTATCCAAATGCTAACATAGGTGTATGTAGCATTCTACCCAGAAGAGGGAAAGGTAAAAACATTCAAGCATTAAACTCTGTGGCATCGTCTGTTAACACATTCATACACAAATTGTGTATGAAAAACAATAAGATGAGGTTTATTGACTTGTGGTCAGAGTTCACTCCAAACAATGTACCAAACAGAGCACTCTATAACTTACATGACCCAAGGGGGGTCCACATTAGTGAAGCAGGAGCTAGTGTTATAAGTGACATAATGCTGGATTATGTAAACTCACCAGTAGAAGATGAATACAAGACTCCAAATACAAAAAAAACGCATAAGAAGTTCAACATCAACCCAAGGTTCAACAGATAAACAACAATCAAAAATTCCCAAACCATATTGAAGCTATAGTAACACTTGAACAAAATATACTCATGGTAATATTTAATAATTGACATTCCTAGTAATTATTATTACTTCTGTATGTTTCATAATATATATCATATACTTGTTTACACATGACAAACATCCTAATTCATAACATATCAATGACAAAATTACCTGTATCTATTTTTAGCGCCACTAAGCGAGGCGTCCCAAATCGTAATTTGTTCAATGTAAATTTGTTTCAACTATTTTATATTATAACAATTATGTTATTCATGTCTAATATAATACCAATTGGTTTGTATTATATCTACTTTAACAATATGAGGATTGTGATTTATTGTATAAATATTGTTGTCATACTTGTTGTAAATATACCTATGTTTAATTGTAGTCACCTGTGTGAGGTGAGTTCTAAATTGTGACCTTTCACTGTCAAATTGTAAATATGTCTCTTTGTATTGTTACATTAAATGTTAATGGTATAGCTGACGACAAAAAAACGGAATGCGGTGTTTTGTTGGTGTCGGAAAAAGAAAATCAATATCGTGTGTTTACAAGAAAGACATTGTTCTATTGATACTGAATTAAAATGGAAAAATGAATGGGGGGCTAAAAGTATGTGGAATCATGGTTCAAGTAACTCACGAGGTGTTGCTATCCTTTTTTCAAAAAAATTTGATTATGAAGTAACAGAAACGGGGAGAGATAATACTGGTAGGAAAATCTCCTGTATGGTAAAGTTATCAAATACTTATAACGTAAATATATATAATGTTTATGCTCCTAATTTAGGTAATGATAAGAAAATATTTATTAATCAATCAATTTCGACGAACCCGGCAGATAAAAATATAGTTCTGGGAGATTTTGACTGTACACTCTTGAAAAGTCTAGATAGGAAGCCAATACCAAATCGCGATGACATAGGTTCAACGGAATTGAAAAAATATTTAGAAAGAAATGATTTGATAGATGTTTGGAGATCACGCAATCCAAACAGTAAATGTTATACATTCGGCCGAGTCAATTCACACTCGCGTATAGATTTCATTTTCATTAGCAGTGAACTTAATTTTGCATCACACAAAATTAAAATTATTCACTTTCCATTTAGTGATCATGATGGTGTTATCATGACATTGAAANTCATTATCAGAAATATCACAAGTGTTACAATTTGTGTCGTTCAGACTTCTAGGACTTGCATGTTCTCCTCGGCATTCCTATGCAAAAGAGTTCCCAGGGCTTGACGCTGCACGCTGACGTTTGTATGGTCTTTTCCCACTGTTTTGATGGTTGTTTGGTGGAGTCATTATTGCATCTCGATAGCCGGTATTGTCCCTGTTCTCGACACTATGTTTTCCTGCTCGATCTTGAGTTTGAGGAGGGTGGTTTTCCATTTCGTGTGTTGGCATGTACCGTTCGCCATCAATAAATAGTTTGTTTCTGGTCATGGTAGCCATTTTGCCATCCCTTTTTGCCTGTTTCATAACTGGGTAGAGCTGTTTTCGTCGATTTTCAATTTCCGCTGGAAACTGTTCATGAATACTGACAGGTTTACCACGTAGCTTGTAGGCATTTCTTAGAACATCTTCGAATTCGCGTCGGTATATAAACCTCGCTACTATAGGTCGGGCTCCATTGCGACCTCTCTTTCCGAATCTATGTACATTTCCGAATCCAACCGGGTATTCTATTTCAAGTTCTTCATATAAGAAATTTCTCAGTTTTTGCTCGCAATTTTCGAACTTTGAATACGTAATACCAGTAAAAATCAGATTGTTTTTCATAGATCTGCATTGTAGGTCTAAGATAGAATCTTTCAATCTATTTATCTCATCAATATGTTGATCTTGGTTTTGTACGGGTTGTTTTTCTAAGGTTTCAAGCTTCTTTATTCTACTATCATGATGTATGATATTTCTTGTGTTTGTTTTGGTTTGTTTTTCCACTTCATCGAAAAGATTGCTAACTCCTTGGCAGCTCGTTTCGCACTCTAGGAGCTTTTTGCTTAATTCAGTTGTCTGGGTTTCTAGTGATCGTACTCTTGGAGATACTGACAACATAGATTGGTGGAGTTCGTTAATGCGACTGTCGATGTTTTTTTACATTCTATTCACACTTGTGTCGATGTTAGTGACTACTTGTAGTATAAGATTAAGTAAATCCGTAATGTTAGCAGGGCCGTTATGCCCCCCTTCAATAATTTTGCGAGTCTCCGCAATAAGTTTACACGTTTCATTGATTGACATTGTTCACAAAGTTCAGAGGTCAAATTTACTACGCAGTCAGCTGATTTTACTATAGGGTACAAAGTCCAACTCCATTCAAAGCGTCGTGAACTGTTTTGATATTTGTAGATTTGCCCCAGGGAATAATCAAGGCGGGTCTCAATGAACAAAATACACCAGCAAAATTATGGATTTCAGAAACTCCCGATAAACAAATTACTTATAATATAACGAAAGTAAATATATTCACGTTTGCGAAATATAAGTTCCATATCATATATATAACTATCCGTATTCTGACGAAATTCGCTGATCGAAAAAACGCTTCATGTTGTTTTGGTCACCATGTCTCCTCCATCATATGGGATTTTATATGGGATGGTAAAACAAATCAAATCTCTAGAAACGTATGCAGTTTACCACATAATGAAGGGGGGATGGGAATGGTGAATTTGAATCACTTTATTAAGGCAAAGCAAGTTAAATGTATGCATAATATAATACACTCAAAATTAGATAAATGGAATGCTATTGGTAAATATTGGTTGACATCAATGGATTCAAAATTTGATACCGATTTTTTTCTTTGTAAATGTTCAGATATCAAAGATATTGGACTAAGGAAGATTTCAAAATATTATCTGAATCTCTTAAATTGCTGGTCTGAATTTCTGAGTTTAAATAAAATTAACACAAAAGAAAATATATTAGAGCAACATATATTTGGCAATTCGAAAATAAGACTTAAACGAAAATCTCTATTTTTGTCCAATTTCTCCAAAAGTGGGTTAAAAACAGTAAAAGATATCTGGGATCAAAATAGTAAAACATTTGTAAATTCCACTGAAATTTTCAATAGACTGCGTGATAAAAGAAACTGGATTGCCGAATACAGCCGCATAAAAGCATCATTTTCTCATGAACTACTCCTC
>MJUT01043759.1:154656-166575 GCA_002080005.1 Gigantidas platifrons
CATAAGAGTGGTAGAATTTTAACAAAAACCCTACCCTCCCGCCCGTTTAACTCTCTGGACATTTGCATGTTAAACCTCAGGAGTCTATTTTATCGGTTATTTTTATTTGGAATCTGGACTAATTCCCCTGTAGGGAACCATTTGTTGTATGTCTCCCTTTAATTCTTCTAAAATGATCTTTAAATAGTTTTCATGTTCCTTCAATTTTGTTTCTTGTACACACAACAATTGGCATGTTGGAACATTTCTATGCGATTGTTTTAAAGTTGATTATCATGCTACTGAAAAACACTCATATTCTAGTTCATTGAGGTGTAGGTAGGAATCCCAATTGTCTGCAAATATACTACTCCCAGGAGCGACATGTTTTTCAATCAAAGGTAATAATGTTGGCACATCCCGTTTGTCGATCGGATACATTACTATCTTATTAGAACTTCGTTGTACCATTGCAAGTATCCGGGTTCTGGTAGGATTAGTTCTATTGTGTTTGATATTTTCGACCGAACACGCTTTCATCGATTTCGACATCCCCGTCAAATACTAGATTTTTGTATGTGGAATACACAATTTCACAGCATATCTCCCTAACATAGCCAACCCAATTGACCAATGTGTGGTTATATTATATTATATTCCTGTGATACTATCGGACTCGTATAGGGTGTGGCTATCTAAATGTTTTATGGAAATGTCATAATCAAAATAAAATTGAATATTTTCTCTTTCCAAATTCGTTACCGCTTCAACATCGAAAGGAATATTCGTCTGTAATTTTCGATCTCTTGTTTCAAGCAGTGACATTTTAAACTGTCAAAAAGCAATCCGTTTTCTTTCAACGAGGTGCCAAATGCCATCGGACGAAAGACAAATTTGAAAATGTCCATGAATTACGAAAAATCGATGTAATTAATTTCTCGTGAATATTTTTTCTGTAGGTAACCACAGGTACAAGTGGTAAGGATATCAACTACCGTTATGGTGCACCTATGACGCAAGGACCACAATCCGGGTCTTTTGTGCTGAAACTTTTGAATGTCACTACCACAAATAAAAAAAAGTCAGAGAGTTCATATAAAGTACGGGAAATTAAAAAGACGGTAATTTATAAAGTGAAAACTTCTGAAAAAGGTCACAAATCAAAATTTAGATCAAAATGAGCAAAATTAATGAAACTTCTTTGGTCAAGTGTTTGCTAGAAAATTTAGAAGCATCAAATGTTGAACTCTTTTGGCTAATATAATCTTATCAACTGGATAATGCCTAGTGAAAATAACTGTTGATGGTGTAACCGATACTGCTTTTTGTTCAGTTGTGAATTTGACTTCTACAGCTAAACAGTTTTGCTACAGTTTTTCTCATTTAAATTTGTTTAATAAGATAACAGGCTAACCAAGGTTTAATCTTATATTTTTGCTGCTAAAAAATTGTTCAAATAATGGCGAGATGCCTCATCTGCTAATACATACACTTTTAATTCTACGGGAAGATTCTGTAATCTATTATAATCTATCAAACCAACGTCTAAATTTCTGGCAAATAAGTTTACAAAAGTTTCCACGTAGTGTAGAATCCTAGCTAGAGATTTCATAAATGCATTATATCAGAAAGATTTCAAATTTACAGTTCATTGATACAAGCTATAATATTTTGATCATGTTGTCTGTGTATTATATTTAAGTTGATTTATGTCGGGGAAAAAGTATCAAACTAGGGTAGTCTAAAGCATTAGTTGCCTGCATCGGCATCGAGTAAAAGTAGACTTTGTAGCATTAATTTGATTAAAATACAGTAAACTAATTTTGTGTTTCATTCCAGCAGTAGCATGCAGTATATATTATTAAGTAGACACATAGCTTGTATTTTCAATGAGATTTCCCGTGATAGAGGTTTGCTACTAACAAGGAAACTGCTGAATCAATGGTTTCCAATGGTACAGTTGAAGTCGCTGTTTAGAAAATGTAACAGTTATCAGACATTCCGTATCGGTTAACCAAGTCATGGTGGTCACTTCAATTTAATCACGAGGAACCCTTGATTCAGTAGCTTCCTTGTTAGCAGCAACTCACTAACAGAGAAATCGCGCCCTGGAATATCGTGTCAACTGAGACATACAATCCTTATGCAGGTAATGATGGAATCGACAATTTACTTCAACAAGGAAAAACAGTTTTCCAGGAAAACGATCGTATGAAGAGTTTGAAGATACCAAAGGGGTAATGAGAATCCGTAAATCGAAGAAGAACACAAACAACACAATAGCCAAAAGAAAAACTACAGAAGGACAAACAACCTTCTACAAAACATACGTATATAACTAAAGATTGAGTAACACGAACCCCACTAAAACCTGAAGGGTAAGCAATTCCTGCTGCACTAGTGGCACCCGTCGTGTTAATCTAGTTACAAACCCGGTGATAAGCCATGAATGAGGAAAGGACCGGAAAGTGTTCACGGCAAGTGGAACATATCCGTGGTCATTTGTGACACAGATATTACATAACGGTCAACCAAGTCATGGTGGCAACCGTATTGCTTGTCTTACCCGTGATGAAATTATCGATATATACATTTTATGATTCGCAAATGCGTATTGCCAGACACAGCAACTGTCATTTCTGGATGATTTACATCAATAACATATGGGGCATTCTATTATTTGCGTTGTTTGATCCTTACCTAATGATATACCAATACTGTTAAATCTTTCTGGGTAGGATTTAGCGTATGTAAATGAGGTTGTTTATGTTGATGGATTATGGATAAAATGTGTCTGTCTTGGGTTCTTCAAGGAATGTCTGTACTATCCTCATAAGAACGACTTCATATAGCATTTTAATAAAGACGACATTGTTTCGGGTTGTGAATATATATTGGTTGTGGAGTATCTATAACCATATTCATCAGAAAATTGTTAAATGATAGTAATATGAACAACGTAAAGAAAGTTAAAAATTGTCCTTTTATTGATATAATATTGATAAGTATCAATTGCATAAATTGTATAAAACTACAAAGCTTAGTAATTAAATTGGCGAATTATAATGTTTTTGATTCATTGGTAAATAATAGGCAATGTTTAGCATACTAATTAAATTCATAAAATACATTTGAAGAACACATAAATTAATATTAAAATTTTACAATAAAAATGCACGGTATAAAATTGGAACACATTATTTTGCTGAGTAGTTCTTAATGAACACATTTTGTGTAAAAAAAATCATATAGACTTGAACACGCATGGAATAGTTTTATAAATACATATTATGCAGTAGATCTTTATATGAAATATATCTGAAAAAGGAATGATGAACAACCACAATGAAAGGATATTGTCGTCTTCTTCTATTATTGATCTGGAAATAACATAAAGTCACAATTAATTTAAAATCAGAAACTCGTACTCATCCTAACAAGTCAACACATTAGAATACTATGCCACAAATGTAGTGATTCTTGATTGTGGTGTCCTACTAAATTAATATCTTCAGTTTATGTATGTTGTTATAATACGTTTTTCCTTAATAAAAACATGACAGTAGTTTTGCTATTACATCCTAAAATCAACTGCATGACTAGTCTCCCGGTGGTGCCGGTCAAAAATATTAGAACTATTCCCTTCTGTGGTAATTTCAGCAATCATATGTCCCGTCATTCATCTCATTGGTTTAAATTAAATGACGTCATGCAAGTCCTCGGACTTTTTCATTGCGCGAGCTAAATTCCCGAGACGGCAAACAACAAGTAAACAATTTCAGCAATCATATTTCCCGGACTTTTCTAAATCATTCATCTCATTGATTTAAAATAAATGACGTATATAATGGAATGATCCTATTACCCTCTAATATCCATACAAAAAAGAACGAACTAAATAAAAAAATATATTTTTTTTTTATTAATTTCTTTCTTCAAATACACACACATGAAAATGTATTAGTTTTAAAAAGCACTAGTTAAGTAAACTAGAAATCCATCAGAAAAGCGCCTACAATTAAGAATTGCACAGTTGTTCAGCACAAAAAAACACTTGTAGACTTGATATTCGGGTAATAACACTTTTATTGACCCCTCTATACCAACTATTGTCCTCGACGTTGCCTCGGAAAATAGTTGGTACCTTGGGGACACAATAGTGCTATTACCCTCATATACAGTCAATAAGTGTATAATGACTAATAGTTGCATAAATATTTGCTTGATAAGCGAATTTTATGTATGTCTATTCGTGCGAAATATACTGGATTTAGTCTGATATAAATAGGCTTGTTTTGTGGATTAAGTCCGATATAAATGGGCTTGTTTTGTGGATTTAAACTCATATAAATGGGCTTGCTTTTTTTTGGATTTAGTCTGATATAAATATATTTGTTTTGTAGATTTAGTCTGATATAAATAGGCTTGTTTTGGGATTTAGTCTGATATAAATAGGCTTGTTTTGTGGATTAAGGCCGATATAAATGGGCTTGTTTTTGGGGATTTAGTCTAATATAAATAGACTTGTTTTGTGGATTTAGTGTGATATAAATAGGCTTGTTTTGTGGATTAAGACCGATATAAATGGGCTTGTTTTTTTGGGATTTAGTATGATATAAATAGACTTGTTTTTGGGATTTAGTCTGATATAAATAGGCTTGTTTTGTGGTTGTAGTCTGATATAAATTGGCTTGTTTTTGGGATTTAGTCTGATATAGATAGACTTGTGTTAGTGTTACATGTGTTATGTAATCGAAACTTTCAAAGCATATTTTAGTTATATAGCAGTACAATCCCGAGTGGAAATATAATAATAATAATAACTTTATTCTCTAAACCAATGATACAAAGGTTACAGAATACTATTTAGAGTTCAAGTACTAATTAAATTTTACAATTATCACAAGTGTAATCTGGGCTTTATCATCTGAGTCATTGTTGTACAAAGTCCCAAAATTAATTGGAAATACTGACAATACCTTACACGGTAAAATTAGCAATGCTAACATAAAATAAAGATACTATACATATCATCCAATTAATATTTCCAATGACCACCCAGTCAATTAATCATTCATAAAAGCAACATGTATTCGATATGCGAATATAACTCTGCATAAGACGACGCCGTCTATGATCAAAGAAAGAATTTCATTTTCGATGAGAAAGCTATTAAATTATAATTGTATGCAAAACATATCACACTGTTGGAACAATTCCAAAATACAATATAAAAATATATAGAAAGAGGTAATATCGATACTACTAATACACAAATACATGACCAATCACATTCATGGCTTGGTACAGGCACTTCAATAAAACATGGCGGGGTTAAACTAGTTTTAAGAACCACGAAACGAATTCAGTATATAACTACGGCATGATTGTAAGAAAAGTAGATTTCCTTAGTGTATTGTGTCTGAAGTTGTTTTGGAGGGTGGGGAGGGGTGGTGGTCAACGTTGTTCAATTTAGGGGATATTCTGTTTTGAATGCATTACCTTTTTCATTGGTTGATACAACGTCTTATACTTCCCAGTTGTACAACATCTAAAACATAAAAACATTTTATATAACCTTTGCACACATACACAAACCTGTATACATGTATGACTGCAAATTAATGCAGTATTTGCATGTTTAATTGTTTTCTCGATACTACAGAACAATAATGAAAAAATGTTGTTGCTTACTTTAATTTGTGTAAAATTAAATAGTTTCTCATGTTAATTAATACCAAACAGAATTCAGTCTATCACTGCGGCATGATTGTAACAAAAAAAGACCATGCAAGTTTTAAATGTTCAAACAACATGAAATCAGATTATAGGGTTTGATACCTGTTTTAAATAATAAATGCAAATACTGACAAAATAAAAAAGACAAATTCTTATTTAATCATGGTCACCTGTGCTGTAAATCTGAACTATATTATTGTTAAAGTGTACTGTAGATCTACATGGTAAAAAATAAACAGAAGCTGAAACTGGAATATTTTCACATGATGTCAGTTTAAATATGGTTAGAGATCTGCTTAAGATCAAAATATGATGTATCTGTAAACTTTACATTCAACATTTTCTCCAGTTGAAATACAGTTTGAACCCAAGAAGGGTGTTTATTATTATATAAATTCTTATCTTCAATAAAGGCGGCCCTCAGCAGATTAAATTTGCTGTCACAATTAGATTCAATGTCGACTAGGCTAGAATAATAATTAAACATAAGTTTATACGATTTTATACAAATAGGATAATATCCAAGTTCAGTTTGTATGGCAAGGTTGGATGCCTCACTGTGAACACCTGAAATATTATTAAAGATCATATTTTTAATTTTTTCAATTAGAAGTTTATCAATTACATTGAAGTTAATTTTGAATTCTGAAATCCATATTTCTGATCCATATGTCATAATTGGAGTTTTTAATGAATCGAAAAGTTTTATTCACTTTTCAACTGAAATGAAATTGGAGTAAGGAATTTTTGATTTTAAAGAAGAATATGCATTGTGTGCCTTTTCTGACACATTTTCAGCTGGGTTATTCAGTTTACCTTTATTATTAAATATAGCTCCAAGATATTTGTATTCAGTACATGATTCTAGTTGAGTTGGTCCAAAGTAAAAACAATGTCTGTCTATACAAGACCTATTTTTGTTATTAGAAATAATCATAGTTTTTGTCTTATTTGTGTTCACAGTAAAACTCCATTCACTACAAAAAGACTGTAAGGCATCTACACAGTGCTGCAAGCCTGATGGGGTCTCAGAAATTAAAACCAAATCATCAGCATAAAGAAGATGATTGAAGTGTATGTTGTTTAGTAAAACTGGGTCTGCTAATGAATTGTTAAAATAGGAGCAGATGTCGTCCACAAATATGTTAAAAAGGATCGGACTCAAGCTATCGCCCTGTTTTACTCCTAAATTAGCATGAAATGGTTCACTAATATAACCCTCTGATTTACAACAATATAATGTATTAGAATACATGTGTTTTAAAAGGTCATAGAATTTACCTCCTATACCTTTACAAAGTAGTTTGTACATTAAAGCTTTTCTTACAACATTGTCAAAAGCCTTTTTAAAATCCACGAAACAAACATAAAGATTCTTCTTACATTTATTCAAATACTTATTAATCAAAGTTTTAAGTATATATATGTGATCACTTGTTCTATAACCTTCTCTGAAACCACCTTGGTTTACACTTAATAGATTTTGTTCCTCTAAAAAGTTGGTCAATCTATTTTGTAGTAGTGAGGTAAATAATTTACCTAGACAACTTGAAATGCACATACCCCGATAATTGTTACAATCGTTAGGATTTTGTTCAATTTAGGGGATATTCTGTTTTGAATGTATTACCTTTTTTATTGGTTGATCCAATGTCTTATGCTTCTTAGCCTTACACTATCTAAAGCATTATAAAAAACCTTTTATATAACATCTGCAAACATACACAAACCCGCATACAAGTATGACTGCAAATTAATACAGTATATGCATATTTAATTGTTTTCTCGATACTACAGAACAACAATAAAAAAAAAAAACGTTGTTCCTTCACTTTAATTTGTGTAAAATTAGATAGTTTCTCATGTTAATTAATATCAAACAGTATGACAGTGAAAGTTAAAATTGGGTAACACGAACTACTACAAATCACTAGAGGTACAAGAGTTTAAAAAACATCTGGCGAATGCATGTCCCCTAAGTTTCACAATAACCATACAAGACTTCTTAGAGGAAATCACAATACTAAGCTTAAATAAACGACAAATCAAACTCGACATAAACTTCCCAAGCAAATAATAATCCTTAGCATACTAGCATATTGGCTTCAGGTTGATGGATCAGGTGCAGAACCATATGTCAAAGGTGTGAATATATTAAGTTTCTCTAACTGACCTTATAATTATGACTGCTGGATCCACTCTTATATGAACGGTTGGATCCACTCTTGATGTTTCGTGTTGTTCATTATTTTAGTATTTTGTTTTATTATGCTCTCTGTTTGTACTGTTATATTTATATCCGTTCATTCATTTTCTGTAAAAATATGTTTTTAATTGGGTTCTCTCTCTACCTTGCGGTTAACAATTTCATTGAACAATATACTTACTTTCTCTTGTTCTTATTGTTGTTGGTATTCTTGATCTTCTGTAGAGAAAACAATGTTAGTCCTTTATAATATGCATAGCATAGATATATGAACAAATAAAGTATAATACTTCAACACAATAGAAAAGGTACGAAATTAAGGTACCATGTATTATTTAAGAATTGAATGCATTTTTTGTAGTTTTATTGGCGTGTAAAAGCGTGGACCGAAGCACATTTTATATGAAGCGAGCTAGCGCTTCATGCAAAAAGTGTGTCTCGGTCCACGCTTTTACACGCCTGTAAAAGTACAAAAAAATGGATTCAATTCTTATAATTACATTTAAATTTAATATAGTTGAATTTTTCGGTATGAATTTTATTTATGTTAGACCATTTGCTGTTGGAAATTACTACGCCATTGACTGTTTACATCTGACGTCGTCATGGAGACACGTGCAGGTTCGGGTTTGAGTATTATTGGGATGTAAAACATCTCTTTTATAATCATGTGACCACTTCATAACTAATCAAATTATAACATTTCAATGAAAAACAGAAGTAATGTAATTATCTGAATATAATACTGTTAGGTTAGGGTAATATATGCTAAGCACGACATATAGCGATGTTTAGTAATATTATGCCTAGTAGTGGTGTTGCTCGAGAACATAAGAGAAACCAATAGAAAACCAATTGTCTTTCTGGTAAGGTCAAATCAAAGATAATAAAATTGGTATTAGGTGCTTCTACTCTAAACACACAACACTGAAGGGGAATTCAGGATAATGTGTTTACATGTCTACCCGAGAAATGTTGTTTCAGTAAGTTAACACTATCCAATTAATCGTATTGTTTGAGTACAATGCAGAAATAACCATGATCTCATCGCAAGGTAACATATTCTAGCCTCCTTGATGTAGGGTCAAATAGCAACCACTTACTCCACGTTATTTAACATTTGATGCTATGACTATTGATTGCATTTACATATCATAATGTAGATGGTTTTCATTGTTTCAAATAATATCGCCAACTAATATTCATTGGCAAGATGCGTGAGGAAATATAGCGCATATGCATGTAATTATAGATAGCATGATGAAATATAATATATATGAACGAAAACACTAGGCCGACAAGAAGTACCGTAAACTAGATGACTCGAAAGACTACATATCGTTAACTAGATGATTCGGAAGGGTGTTATTGTTAACTAGATAATTCGGAAGTGTGTTATTGTTAAGTAAATGATTCAGAAGGGTACATATCGTTAACACGATGATTCGGAAAGGTATATATCGTTAACTAGATGACTCGGAAGGGTTTTATCGTTAACTAGATGATTCCAACGGTATATATCGTTAACTACATGACTCGATAGGGTATATATCGTTACCTGGATGATTCGGAAAGGTATATATCGTTAACTAGATGATTCGGAGGGGTACATATTGTTAACCAGATGACTCGGAAGGGGTAGATATTCTTAACCAGATGATTCAGCAGGATATATATCGTGAACTAGATGATTCAAAAGAGTACATACCGTTAACTAGATAATTCGGAAGGGTATACATCGTTAACTAAATAATCCGGAATGGTACATATCGTTAACTAGAGGATTCGGAAGGGTATATATAGTTAACTATGTGATTCAGCAGGGTACATATCGTTAACTAGATGAAGCAGAAGAGTACATATCGTTAACTAGATGATACGGAAGGGTACATATCGTTAACTAGATGATTCAGAAGGGTATATATCGTTAACTAGATGATTCAAAAGGATGCAAATCGTTATTTAGATGATTCAGAAGGGTACATATCGTTAACTATATGATTCAAAAGGGTACACATCGTTAACTAGATGATTAGGAAGGGTAGATATCGTTAACTAGATAATACGAAATGGTATTTATCCTGCAATGACAGCATTTACCGACCAATATAGCCTGCCCAATATTTTTTTTTATATTGGTCAGTTATAAATAGAATAAAATTTTACATCTGGCAAACTCATCGGGGCACATTTGGGGATATTGTTTTCAAATACATACACAAAATTATTTCAAATAATTTTATCATCGTCCAGTAAACGTTTATTTACGATTTAAAATTGCAGGATAAATACAATACATGTGCACTGTCGAAGCATATAGGTAAATATGTGTATTCGGCGCGAAACGTGGGAAAAGGTTCGGCGAAGACTCGCCTTTTCCCCCGTTTTTAAGCCTCATACACATATTACCTGTATGCTTTGACAGTGCACAAGTATTGTATATATATCGTATACCAGAATAACGACATGTCATAGAGTATAATAATGCTAAGGTGTTAAACGATATTATCATAACAACATTATTGGTGGCTAACTCAGTGTCAACCAAGTGGACATACTAATGATCGACCGGCTGTTACCTTCTACAGATACTAACAAGGCCGTTAATGTCAAAGATTTACTGGCTCTAAGTTTACGGTTACCTTTCGGCAAGTTCCTCATCAGTGCTGAACCTTCTCCTTTCATGATCTGTTTGGTAAATCTTCACAGTACTGCCAAACTTTGGAACCTCAAAACAATTCTGCAATAGAAATTGAATGTCTTTGTTTTGATAATAACATGAATGGTTTTCATGCAAGTTAGATACCATTATAAGCCACTCGGTCCAAGAAAATGTAAATTTCCGGATCTCTTCTTTTTAATTTTTTTGGGCCAGAATTATATACACTCCGACAAAAGTTAAGCACCACCCTATATTTTTATCGATATATTTTTTTACATCAATACTGTTAAAACAATAAAATAGATATCACAATTTTTCTTACACTTCTTAAAAGACTGCACCAAGGGCTCTAAAATTACCAATCTACGAAGTATTTATCATCCTCAAAAGGTGTGACTATGACGTGGCAAAAATGGGGCTCAAAGCAGGCGCTGGAAAAACGTAAAACCAGTTTGTCTTTGATGGAAGTTTTTAACATTGCATTAAAATGCAGAGTCTTCAGATTTTAAGAACTTTTAAATGCATCTATGTGTAAGGCATAAAAAATCAATAGCGATTATATCCACCGCGTTTATTGTGAAGTTCTGTAACACGCCTCGTCATGCTTCGCACAAGACGCCTAAGCCGTTCTTGGGGGAACTATTGTAAGATAGCAGTTCTTAATTCGTCAATATTTTGACATTTTGGATTGCGTTGGTAAATTTTTCGGCCAATAAAGTCCCATACATGCCCTATAGGATTCATGTCTGGCGACATCGCAGGCCATGGAATTGTCTGAACAGCCTCTTGCTGTAAAAAATGTTGTACAATTCGGGCTCTATGTGGCTTAGCGTTGTCGTCCATGAACATTGGCCTGTCAGCCAACGCATGATTGTCGAAATGGGGGACTAAGCGTGGAGCGAGCACATTGTCACGGTATTTTTGGCCTGTCAGATTACCATCAAGAACGTACAAGTCCAACTTACAGTCAAAGGAAAAACAACCTCAAACAGTTACACCCCCACCCCCAAAAGCAGTTGTGCCCAAAATGTGGTTGTCCTAAAATGGAGTGTTTCGTTGGCGCCAAACCCTTGCACGACAGTCGGTAGGGAGTAACAAAAAACGACTTTCATCAGACCAGTGGACCCGTCTCCATGCGAATAGTCCACCCCAAATGATCATGTGACCAGTCAAATCGAGCATGGCGATGACGTAATGTCAACTGTGGACGTCGCGCTCGCATTCCCTGATGGTGGAAGCGTCTGATTACAGTCCTTGTGCTAATGTGGCCTCCAAACGCTAAATTACCACGAAGTGCACCAGCTGTACTGAACGGCCGTTGCCGCGCCCGTCT
>MJUT01043759.1:178034-195371 GCA_002080005.1 Gigantidas platifrons
TCAATGCTAGCTGTATGATATTTAACTAAAAGTCTACATGATCAATGCTAGCTGTATGATATTTAACTAAAAGTCTACATGATCAATGCTAGCTGTATGATATTTAACTAAAAGTCTACATGATCAATGCTAGCTGTATGATATTTAACTAAAAGTCTACATGATCAATGCTAGCTGTATGATATTTAACTAAAAGTCTACATTGTAATATACAAAATAATTAAAATTGGTATTAAGACGTTCGTATTTGCTGAATGAAACAATTAGCCTATGCTGAAGTAACCACAAAAAAGTATAGGTCGTCATTTAAATATGATGAAAAACATATCTTCAATACACGTAGTTTGTTTGATATTGTCGTTCGTGTGTAACTAACTATTCCTTCATTGAAATGCATTATTTAATGAATAAACGTGTTCTCTGGAGAAAAAAAGGAACATAGTGGACTGTCATAGATGAGAAGCTTAATATTGATAATCAATCTCATCGGTGGTGTAATGGTTACCGTGTTCGCAACGAGTAAATCATGGGTTCGAGTCCCGATCAGGTGAAACGAAAGATAATAAAATTGGTATTTGTTGCTTCTCCACTAAGCACGCAGTGTTGAGGAGAATGAGCAAAGACTGGTTGCCTCGGAATCAGGATAATGTGTCCAAATGGGGCAACTTGTCTACCCACAGACTGTTGTTTCAGTGAGCTAGCATTATAAAAATCCAACAAACGTGTTGGTCTAGTACAAAGCGGACCTCATTATCATGTCATTGAAAATTAACTTGTTCTCATCATGATATAGCTGAAAAATGGCTGAGCAGATGCTAAACAACAATCACTCATTTAAATGATGTTGACATTCATGTGTATTCGAAGGTAAATGACATCTTCTCTATATTCGTATGAGGTAGATTTCATACATGGACTACTCCCCCAGGGAAAAGTGATGAAAATAGCTCAAACCTTTAATTCCATCATCCGCTATTTAGATGACGTCGACACTTTAAAAAAATTGGTTGATTGATCGATTGATTTTTGTTGTTTAAGCTATATTATGGAGACCAGTTTTAGTGATGGAAGAAGCCGGAGTACCCGGAGAGAACCACCGACCATGGGCAAGCAACTGGTAAACTTGCGGCTGCGAGTCGAGTGCACCGGTATTTGCAATTTACAAAGTCGGGCGCGAACCCACACCGTATTGGTGATAGGCTTGTATGAGTTGTTAGGTAATCCAACTACCTATCTCATTGAGCTACCCGGGCCCTGCACGGATTTGGAGATATTCTGGATGGTATATATATATCCCAATATGATGTCCACTTTGTAATAGACCAACACGCTTATAATCTTCTGTCTCTAAAACAATATGTTCAAAATGAAAATTGGCTGAAAGTAAACAATTTTTCAAGAGGTGATTATTTATTTAAGGAATATTTGAAATTTTTGAACAGGTTATACCATATAACCTGGTTAGGGGCAGTTTACTCTTAATAAATCGCGAAGCGGTTTATGTAAAGCGTTAACTGTTCCAAACCAGGTTATACAGGTATAACCTGTTCAAAAATTTCAAATTTAATATTCGTTATAATTTAATTTTTACAACCCAATTTAATGATTCCTCGATTTTAATTAAGATGTGACTATTTGAATTTGTCGTTGGCGAATAAAAACGTTGGTGACGTCACAATACCAACCCAGGTTATCCAGTATAATCAAAATTTTCTGCAGGCGCATCAGCCAATCAGATTTTAGTATTCAAATCATATTAAATTATTTGGTTGTATCATAATAAAACAATATGCATAGAAGCGAATGGTGATATCAGTTTTAGGGAAACGCGATGACATAAAAAAAAAATATAGGTTTATGTGGTTCATTACTGTCTATCATTATATGCATTGATAGTGAAAATACGTGGATAATAAAATTACATTGACTGAGGTATTTCAAATTCCTGTGGTGCAACCCTTCTCATAATTTTTCAACAACCAAGATTCCAAGAACACCGTGATTTCCAAATATGGGCATTGAAGGGGAGGAGCTTAATAAGACGGGCAAGATCAATAAAACATATTTTGCCATCATCGTCTTCAACAGAATAAACAGTTAACAAACCATATTAATGTTCATCACACTGTCTCAAAGTCAACATGTAAATAAGTCTTTTAGAGCGGCAGAAACATTTTATTTCTTCGACCCGTTAATCGATGCAACATCATGACGTATGCTTTTAAAGGGGAACAACTCGTAAACGCAGAAAAAAGTGAAACAGCCTGTACCAGAGCTTCTGCAATAATCTTCATCAGGTACGCTCGAAATCAAGACTGGAAAGTCAAATATATTTATATATATTATACTTTATGCAAATTTCTAGACTATTGATACAATGCCATTGGTCGATTAGAAAATGGTATTTTTCACCAATTTTACGAAGCTCCACCTTCGTATCAATACCACATCATGTAGCTCCGCCTTCTTCTAGCAACGGGTGGTATTCTGTGTTGGCAACGGGTGTTATTGCAATACCACCCTCCGGACCGGAAACAGTCCATTGCGTCAAAGTTGTTAATTTAGTTCTACACATAAAAAAAACAAACAGACGACAGTACGCTCTTGGACATTCAGACAACCCCCTCCCAAAGGGTGTGCCGGGGTAGAATAGGCACCAGGTTTCTCCGTCCTAGAGGCACTAGTCCTCTAAAAGGGGTCAACCCCGCGGGAACTCCGGGGTATAGAAATGGGACCGAGAGCTTCTTCAGCTGAAAGGGGCGTCCGTCGGTTGTGCGGGATGTATGAATTGACAACCAACCCGTCCTTCGGATGAGACGTAAATAAAACCGAGGTCCCGTGTTGAGAGATTGCCACCCTCTTCGCACGTTAAAGAACCCAGTGTAACAGCTCATTATGAGTATTATGCTCATGATGAGTGGTCCATAAGAGACCTGTTGCACTGGCAAAATTCTCCCTCCCTACCCATCACATTTCTTTGTTTCGAGTCCCGTGGCGTTTAAATTATTCTCGTCCTGAATATAGCTCAAAAATTGCTCACTGGACGTTAAACATCAATCAATCAATCAATCAATCAATCAATCAATCAATCAATCAATCAATCAATCAATCAATCAATCAATCAATTGGAAATTCAGACTACATTAACATGGCTTTTTCCGATATAACCGAGATAATATTCAGGATTTGTTGACAAACAAGGACAGTAAGGAAACGAAGATATAAGTGTACCGGGCTGTAAGGATATTTCGTAGCGTTTTGTTAAATGACAATTTTCTTTTTGCCGATATTGATTTACAAGCACTGTTTGACAATGATTTTAAACTGCAAAATGTACCTCCTGCAAATGTTCCAAGTAACCCCGTTCAGAGTGTTCAGTCTATGCCAGTACAATTCAAAGCCTCGTGGAGGCTAATAACCGAAATGTGATGCCAGCCGTATCCAATTATAACAGTGTATTGTTCATTTCAATTTTTATTCATTTATTCATTTATATTGTTACACTTTTACACCATTGTTACAGTTGTTTTTGTTTCCTTGTTAATTAAATGTCTATTAAATTATATATTGTAATTTAGTTCTTAGACAATTACCTTAAATCAGTATTAAAACAACACACACCATTGACAATGTAATTAATACCAGAGCATTCAGTATATTATAAAACATGCTGCCTTTAGTTTCGGGTGTTATGGTAGATTACCACACTCAGAAAACAACAATATCACCCTCGACTTCGTCTCGGGTGATATTGGTTTTCTGAGTGTAATGATCTACCATAACACCCTCAATTAAAGGCAGTATATTTATAATATTAAATTTTGGGAGCAAGGAAACCACATAGTTAAATAACTGTATATAGCCCCTAATTAAAAACGTATTTAACATTCTCAATTATTTCACATTTCCTGATTTTTATAGACAAATTGGATCTCCTTGATAGTTGCTACATACAGGACGGAAAACGTTTCCATGGTACCCGGTGAATTTTCGTTTGTTTGTTACATACTTATTTTTTTTTTATTTCCTGGAAAGAAAAATAGGAAAGTTTCGAAATCAAAAATAGGAAATTATCAATTAAGGGTGTAGACCTGAGGTATGGGAGATAACTCTATTTTCAGTGTCTTGTCAAATATATGATCATCTGTGCGTTTGAAAATTCCACCTCAATTCCAAGCTACTTGGTGATAAAGATTGTTTACATTGAATTTGGCCATTTAAAAAATATGACTCCTTTTCCTTTTACCTTTCCATAGTTGTGCTCCTTATATTTTAATATCTTATTGCTGCTTATGCCAGTGTCAGGCAGTGTGTTATTAATATATGCCCACAAAATATCATTGAAATATCTCTTTCCAGAAAAAATGTTCATCGAAATATGTTGTCAAAAATGCCAGAAATGTAACACAATTTGTGTGACAACCCTTTTCTATTGAATTTCAAGGGTTTGTATAAAAAAACAACAAATAAAAATAATCATCAAAATCTTAGATATTATGAAACTATAGGGCAAATTATACGGTAGTAAAAAATAGAAAGTTATGCTTGGGAAAAAATTGTAATATTATCTAATCCTTTCTTATACCGCCGTCCCCTTCTCCTAAGACAAATAAAGAATAATCAGAATCAAACGAATACAACTGGAGGACAGAATTTAAAGAAATTTAACAATACAGCTGGGTAGCTGTCTGTGTGTGTGTTTTTTAATGAATTAATCAAGCATAGTCACCCTCAAACCACCCCCCTCTCTCCCCAGCCGACCTGAAAATGAGAAAAAGACAAATGCAGTCATTTGGTAATTTGGACATCCACTTTGTCAATATTCAAAAGTTTTTTGTTATTGGTAACTAGTTATTATTTTTTATCTCACAAATAAAGAAACTAGCAAAATATGGGTGTGTGGTAACTTTCCTCGACAATTTCATTTTTGTCTGGGTGCCATGAAAAAGATAAATTTAAATATTTTAAAAATCAGACGGTAAAAGTTTGTATAAGTTGGTGTAATGATATCTATTCTTCAGTGTAACATTTTTTGGTGGAAATTGATTGACAGGAATTTTTTTTAATTCGATTTTTAATACCAAGGTAGTCCTCAGGGCATCCCCCCCTTTTTTGCAGTTTCCACTGTTTTGCCCGTGATTATCTCCAAACAGGATATTCAGATATGCTAGATATTTCATATTTATTCAACAACAACACTCTCAAGTGTATTTAAGCAAAAATATTCCCTTTCAATCAGAAATAAATGTGCATATCTATTAGAATCTTTCGAAACTAGTATTACCATCTGGCGTCCAGAATACCACCAAAATTGCTATATTTAAGATGGGCTATGGAGAAAACGGCACGGTGAAAATTTATGAAACTTTGGCAGATAATGTATTTAGACATAACTATTCCATGATGCAAATTTAAAAAAAAAATGATTGATGGGAAAATTTTAGGGTAACCTTAATATAATAAAGTAATCAAATTTAAATAAACACCGGAAACACTTCTAATACTTATGCTTTAATATAAATTGATGAATGAAAATTATAGTGTTACTAACTGGCTGTTTCTGTAATGGCCCTGGTATAGATTCGAGGTGAGCAGTATTGGCCCCGAGGTCCGAGGGCCAATACTGCTGACCGAGAATATATACCAGGGCCAATACAGAAACAGCCAGTTCGTAACACTTTTATTAATAATCTAACTGGTCCGTATGACAGGGCCGTATGAATATTTTTCCAGAGCCATATGGATAAATTAACAGGGCCGTATGAGCATAGTTTTGTAGGGCCGTATGCATAAACAAATACAATGTCAGTTAAAATGTAAATTTTTGAACTATTTAACAAGTAAACACAAGAATTTCATGTAGAACAAAATAACAAGATATGTTGATGTATAATAAAACAAACTATTGAAATCCAGTACTTAATTTGATGAATTAAAATTAAAGTTTATTATTATATGACTTCAGATAATGTCTTTTTCTGATTGGCTGACGTCCCTAGTAACGATCTTTGATAAAACATTATATTCACCTCGTGTGACGTCACGCGAGGTGAATATACCATTCCACCAAGCTAAACCAAAGAAAATGTCGTGATCAAAGCTTATTTTAAGGGCGAAAGAAACATATAAAATGTGTCGTATAATAAAACAATTAATGACTTTCAATTCGATGGATACCAGGATTTATTAACCCAAGAATATTTTATTTACCTCGGCCCCTGGCCTCGGTAAATATAGTATTATTGGGTTAATAAATCCTTGTATCCACCTCATTAAAAGTCATTAATTGTATACTGTGCCACAATTAATATTTGCACCACACAACAGACCACTGATTTTACTCATATCAAATTGTTTTAGCATTGGCATGTTTATGGTATTAGAAGTCATTGAATTTGTTACTGCTGTATGGGAAGTGGTGACTCTACATTCATCAGGTCTATAAGCAGGGGCCACATCAGATGTGGCGTTAGAAGTGATGTCATTCATGTTTATGTCGGATCTTGTATCAATATGTTTAATTTCGGAAGTATTGTTATTATCATCTGAAGGAATGAGAATGCTAGATATAGTGCTTGAAGCTTTTTCCTGCTGTTTCAATGAAGGAGTTACATAGCTCTTCACATTTTCAAGGCTCTTCCAGCCACCAAGATAGGCAACTTCCGTCAATGGTGTACCACCATGTAATAATGTTGTTCCAAAGGTTTTGCGAGCGGAATGGTTGACTTTACGCCTTCAAGATCACTTTTAGCAGCCATATTTTTCATAATTAACGCGAGCTTATTTTTTCCCATACATTGTCTAGAAAACCAAATGTGAGTTTTTGGGTCAGTGAGTGGCTTAAGATAAAATCTAGCTTCAGGAGTATTCATATCGTCAGGTCTATGGTCTCTGTATGTTATATAGATTTTCACTGGACACTTATCATCACCGGGAACTTCAGAAGCTTTTGGGAGTACCTTTCTGCAGTCACCAACCTTATAGACCATGGGATGAGATAGCCTACCGTGCACCCCCACCTTCCATGTTAGCATATTATTTTAAGTCCTCCTATATGTCCTCTTGAAAAAAAAAACATGTTAACATTGAAAATTTTGGGATGAACTTACATTTTTTAGCTCTTTTTTACATCCTTTTGACAATTTTGACGTATTTTCAGATTTTTTCATTCTTCACTGTTGCTGAGGTCTTGTAGCTTATGAACAACTATTAGAATATAAAAACTGGGGTTTGGTGGATAGCTGATTATACTATCGTTCAAATGAATACAAGTTATTAATATTTTATGAAGTTCAGTAATCGTGGGAGGCCAAAAATATATCCCCACCCCTGATGAAATTGCGTTAAAACCGAGATTTTTCGCCTTTTGTTTTGAATAGACAAAATATTACACAACTTTGATGATATTTTTATATTGAATTTATTAAAACTATTGCATTTACGGAAAATTAAACCCATTACATCAAAAAACATGCTTTGTAGTGTAGATTGCAGAAAAATGGAATATTATAATTTTTGCCGATTTTAGCTCTATTCAGGCCAAAGTGCTAATATCTTTTTCATAATATAAATTGACAATCAAATTATACACCTGTTGAATACAATATTTATATACTTTGTGGCTATCAAATTTTGTCAGACGTGAAAAACCTACCCCTCCCCCTTCCTGAAATGAAAAAAAAAGACATTTTTTCCATTAAAAGTTTAGATAAAAACATGTTTCGTACTAAACTGCGATCTTTTTTTTATACTAAACCAAACAAATATATCATATTTAATAAATCAAGCACTAGTAATCCTTTATGAAGTGATTTTTGTGGTAAAAATACTTGAAAATGGGATATTTTCAATTTTGCAGATTTTCACAGGATTCTGCATATATCTCAATTTTACTAATAAAATAAAAGATACCGCATCGTAATGACGGTTGATTTTTGTATCTGGGTACTATCACAATGTAAAAAGAGAATAATTATGTTCCTTCTACCTACTGATTAACAAAAAATAGAAAAATATTAGCCGTACTCCTCTGAAAAAACACGTAAAATTTGATGAAACTGGGTTTATTTCCTTAGGAACATGGTCGGGCAGGGCGAAATTTGTATTTGCCCTGTAAGATCTTTCAATTCTTTATTTAAATAAATCATATGAACATCATCTAAGAGGGTTTAAATTCTACCAATGTCAGAAAACACGAAAGATGGGTAATTTCTGATCTTCAGAATTTCTACAGAATATTCCTTATTGGCCAGATTAAGCTGCATTATGGGAATTTTTGTCCAATCAATATAGTTTTATCTGAATGCTGAATGTATTAGCATTTATTTTAAAAACCATTAACCCTCATATATGCATATTATGATGCTCATTTTAGCCAAATTCTACCCCTTCCTCTACTTGAAAACTGGGACAAATATACATGATATACTCAGTATTTCCATATTTCAGTTTCATTCTTCAACAAATGACCTGAACAATGAGTATTGCAAACGACCAAACAGTATTGAAAATTGGCGAAACACCTCTCACTAGTCTTCATCTTCACCATCAATCAACGAGTAGAAAACATCGTCGAATTCATCATCACTTTCATCGCTTTCTGTCAAATCTGCAATATTTTCCTCGACTGAAACGTCGGCGAGTTGTTGTGGAATGAAATCACCAGACATCCATTTTAGTTCAATCATCCCATCAACACACTGCCAACCATTGTCATGAGTAGGTTCCGGATATACTGGTTTTGCCATATGGGCTCTTTTCCAAATTCGTACTTGATAGTTAACTCTTTTCAGATGTTCTCTTAGACAGTTTCATAATGGAGGCAATATACCTAGATTAATATTTTTGAGGCATCATACGTTGGAACGAAAGCGCAGAGGTTGCAGTGAAAAACTGATTGTTACTGGTGAAAATACGAAAAAGCCACCAGACTGGAAGACCTTCCTTGCCAATGAAGACAACAACAAGCAGCTGATTGAACTTCTTTCTCGTGTTTGGAGCACGGATAATTTCGCCCCTATGCTGTTGGGCAAGAACGTAATAACCGTTTCTGATGGGCATGCCTTTCATATGACAAGCTATGATGGTACCAGCGTATGTCGCACAGAAATTAAATCAATTGAATCGACACAGGAATAAACTGATTCACGAGTTGTTCTTTATTGTTTCTATGGAAAACAACAAGGATACAGAAATATTAGAATTCCTAGTCTGGATACCGATATATTCTTTATCCTCCTTCACTACGCGTTGGAATTACAAGGAGTGACAATTCTCTTTGATACTGGAACTGGAAACAAGAAAAGGTTGATATATATCACCAAATTAACACAGCAGTACCAGCAGAAATTGTGTACAGCACTTTTAGGCCTGCACGCGTTCACACGCTGTGATACAACGAGCGCATTTCGGGGGATTGGAATAGTCACCCCAATTCCAAAGTGGATTTGTGTTTGCAGATGGAGGCTTTTACCTGCTTGTTGTAACTATCAGGTAGGAATTTGAAAAAGAGCCCATCTTGCAAAACCAGTATATCCGGGGCCTACTCATGACAATGGTTGGCAGTGTGTTGATGGGATGATTGAACCAAAATGGGTGTCTGGTGATTTCATTCCACAACAACTCGCCGACGTTTTAGTCGAGGAAAATATTGCAGGTTTGACAGAAAGCGATGAAAGTGATGATGAATTCGACGATGTTTTTATACTCGTTGATTGATGGTGAAGAGGAAGACTAGTGAGAATTGTTTCGCAAGTTTTCAATACTGTTTGGCCGTTTGCAATACTCATTGTTCAGGTCATTTGTTGAAGAATGAAACTGAAATATGGAAATATTGAGTATATCATGTATATTTGTCCCAGGGGTAGAATTTGGCTAAAATGAGCATCATGATATGCATATATGAGGGTTAATGGTTTTTAAAATAAATGCTAATACATTCAGCATTCAGATAAAACTATATTGATTGGACGAAAATTCCCATAAAGCAGCTTAACCTGGCCAATAAGGAATATTCTGTAGAAATTCTGAAAATCAGAAATTACCCATTTTTCATGTTTTCTGACAATGGTAGAATTTAAACCCTGTTAAGATGATGTTCATATGATTTGCGTAAATAAAGAATTGAAAGATCTTACAGGGCAAATAAAAATTTCACACTGCCCGACCATGTTTCTAAGGAAATAAACCCAGTTTCATCAAATTTTACGTGTTTTTTTTAGAGGGGTAGGGCTATTTTGCTATTTGTTTGTTAATCAGTAGGAAGAAGGAACATAATTATTCTCTTTTTACATTGTTATAGTACCCAGATACAAAAATCAACCGTCATTATGATGCGGTATCCTCTATCGTATTAGTAAAATTAAGATATATGCAGAATCCTGTGAAAATCTGCAAAATTGAAAATATCCCATTTTTCAAGTATTTTGATCACAAAAATCACTTCATAAAGGATTACTAGTGCTTGGTTTATTAAATGTGATATATTTGTTTGGTTTAGTTTAAAAAAAGATCGCAGTTTAGTACGAAATATTTTTTTTATCTAAACTTTTAATGGAAAATATGTCTTTTTTTCATTTCAGGAACGGGGAGTGGTAGGTTTTTCACGTCTGACAAAATTTGATAGCCACAAAGTGTATATATCTTGTATTCAATTGAAAGATAATACTATAAGCTTTCATTTCATACCATTTTGATATACTTTCAAGACTGTTTCGCATGCATTTAATGCTCACAAAGACAACAATTGAAAAAAATCAAAAAATCCTCAAAAAGCTGCGACAGGGTGTAAATATTAGACTCAAACGGCAAGTTCGTCCCAAAATTTTCTATGTTAACATGTTTGTTCTTCAAGAGGATATAAAGGAGGAGTTAAAAAATATGTTAACATGAAAGGTGGGGGTGCACGGGGGGTTATGCTAGCCCACGGACTAATACTGATGAGAAAATATTATGCGATTTTCGGTAGGGTAAGGGGTAATATTTTGCCGCTAGAAGCCATATACAGGGTGGTACTAGAACACATTTTATTTTAAAATGTCTCCATAACATAACTTCACATGACAGATGTATAATTTGGTTGTCAATTTATACTATGAAAAAGATATTACGCGCTTTGGGCTAAATAGAGCTAAAATCGGCAAAATCATAATATTCCATTTTCCTGCAATCTACACTACAAAACATGTTTTTTGATGATGTAATGGGTTTAATTTTCCGTACATGCAATAGTTTTAATAAATTCAATATAAAAATATCATCAAAGTTGTGTACTATTTTGTCTATTCAAAACAAAAGGCGAAAAATCTCGGTTTTTACGCAATTGTTTGCCTCCTACGATTACTGAACTTCATAAAATAGTAATAACGTATTCATTTGAACGATAATATAATCAGCTATCCACCAAACTCCAGTTTTTATATTCTAATAGTTGTTCATAAGCTACAAGACCTCAGCAACAGTGAAGAATGAATACGGCAAAATGGTCGAAAGGATGTAAAAAAGGCTAAAAAATGTAAGTTCATCCCAAAATATTCAATGTTAACATGTTTTTTTTTATAGAGGATATATAGGAGGACTTAGAAAAATATGCTAACATGGAAGGTGTGGGGGGGNGTTCATCCCAAAATATTAAATGTTAACATGTTCAAGACGATATATAGGACGACTTAAAAATATATTTTAACATGGAAGGTGTGGGGTGGGGGGGGGGGCAGGTGCACGGGGGGTTATGCTAGCCTACGGACTACAATCTATTACAAAAAAAATAATTTCATTCAGATTTACAGTGGACACTACAGAACTACTTCTGATTGGATAGTACAGGTAATTAACATTAAAAAAATATTTTACAACTTGAGGAATACTGCAAGTATATACAATAGGAAATATTGTTTGACATACTGTCAAATGAAAAATAGTGATTTGCTTAAAACTTTGCATATTTTCATAATATGCACACTTGCAAAGGAAGAAAACGCTTTGGTGAAGCACAACTAAGTACGAAAATGGTCATGAGTATGTCGGACAGTATACTATTGAAACGTTAATGCAAATACTTTAGAAACATATCATGTTTATTATAGGTTCTTCCTGGAAAGTGATGGCAATTCTATACTACCATCCTATATTGTATTCACCGAGTCTGGGCACCGTTAATGGTCAAATCCATTGCTTGTAAACATACACATAATCAAGCCAAGTTCACTGACAAATAGAAAAAAGTTTCAATCGACTACTGAGTTTGATTTCACGATAGGCTTAAACATAGTAGCCTAAATATATGATATGGATCATTATAACAAAATGGAGGTATTTCAAATTGCAAATATTTTTTTTTTAAATGTTTCAGATTTCTTATTCAGTTAATATAAAATACTTGTATAAGCTTATTGATAAATCTGACAAAATATGCAACCTTAAACTCAAGTAGTTTTTCTATACATTCAAAGTGGAATCAGGTCATGAACTAGTATCACTGATGTTACTAAGCTTTGAAAATAGAAAAATAAATACAATGTATAGACAAATCATTAAAAAAACTATATCTATAAATTGATTAAAAAATATGCATATAAGAATAATAATTTGATTTTACTCTTTTGTCTGATTGGCGAAATTTCCATCTTGCCTGACTTGTCAGGTAACGTAATGAATGTCAATAGTTTATTTGATTTACTCGGGGAATATAGTTTACCACAGCAAGATTGTTCTTTCTTAGAATACAAAAAACCTTAAATTGTATACAATAGGCTACTTTCAAACACAATCACTACAAAGTCAAGAAAGTCTGAACGGACCAGTTTTTGTGCTTGAAAGTCTGAACAGAGTCTGAAAATTACTCAAAATTGCTGAAAAGTCTGAACAGAGTGTGAACATTACATAAAAGTCTGAACAGACTCTGAACAGAGTCTGAAAATTACTTAAAAGTCTGAGCAGAGTCTGAACATTACTCAAAATTGCTGAAAAGTCTGAACAGAGTCTGAACATTACTTAAAAGTCTGAACAGAGTCTGAACATTACTCAAAAGTGTGAACAGAGTATGAACAGATTCTGAACATTACTTTGAAAATTTTTAACAGATTTAAAAAAATAGTTACATGAAATTTGTTTCAAATGATTTATTTTTCTTAATGTGCATAATTTATACATATGAACCCTAACCTTTTATTTTATTCTGTGCATAATTTTTCAATCTTATTCTCAGTGAAAACATTAATCTGAAAATATTATACATATATATGTGTTTTTTAATTACCAAAAAATATACATTATTTCATTTCTCATTAAATTTACCATTTCAATTTTTGTTCTTAGCTAAATATATTTTACTTCATTTTCATTACATTTTAATTAAATATGACATGTAATATTTCACATAGTAATGCAGTTCTGAAAAGTGAAATTAATTATATAAAAAACTAAACTAAACTAAAAAAACAATCTAAAAATAAGTCTGCTAAAATTTAACAACTTGAGGAAAAAAATTTAACTTTTGTAAAGGGTCTCAAAAGTGAAATTTATAATAATAAAAAAAGTAAATAGAACACAATCTAAAAATGTATGAATAAGTCTGTTAAAATTTAACAACTTGAAAAAAAAATTAAACTTTAATATATCAAATATATAATATCAAAATTCATATATTAAATGAAAATGTAATATTTTAAATAAACAATCTTTCTAAAATGTATGAATTTGAAATATTATATGATACTCACTCATGCAATTAAGCAATTTTCTGAAAATCTAAATTCAAAAGTTTTTAATTTAATTTTTTTTTCTGTTTTAGTTAGGGAGCCTTATATTTATTTATCTATTTGTTTATTTCATCTATGATCATGATTAATTGAATATATACAGCACAGTGTCAACCATGGAGATTACCAGCAGGAGGTTTACAACCCTTTTTGTTGAGACATGATGTTTATTGCATAAGTATTTGGTCAGTGGGTCATAAAATGGTCAGCTGCTTCAAATTCAGATTACATTACTATTAGAACATATATTTCCATGTCATTTATCTGTACAAGTAAGACAGGTAAAAATTTACCTGTATTCACTTTTAAAGCGTTTTCCATTTTCTTCATCAATTATTTAACAACAGTTAATGAGTTATTAAATGAGAAGCTACTTCATGGAAAAAAATTGAATAAATTGAAACATTTTTTTTCTTTTCAATATTTCAATATCTTAAACTTTTTATCCAAGTTTTTTTTAAAGTTGCAAGATAGATTTTCTGTACAAGCATATAATGAAGCTTGTATGTAGGGTGGGGTTAATGACTTTTAAAAAAATGCGTAAAGGGGCATTAGCTACGATTTTGACCAAAAAAAATATATGTTTTGGAAATTGGTAAATAGCTATAAAATGATGAAATAAAGGTAAATATTTCACATTAAACAGATTATCGAACCATTTTTCGCCTTTTGAGAACGAAAATTCGATGAGGCAGTTCAGTATACAATTCACAAAGGTAAACGGACAGAAAGTCACAAAACTCCTAGGACAAAAAGTCACAATCTATATGTTTTACCCTGCCGGACAAAAAGTTACAATCTATATTTTTTCGTGACTTTTTGTCTGTGACTTTTTGTCCTGTGACTTTCTGTCCTACATTCGTATCAAACATAACCTGTGACAATTTGAATTCAAAGAATAGCCTTTTGAATAGTGATTATGCGATTTCACAGTAAAACATATGGAGGATCACATGAACTTTATGATCGCAATACTTGTATGCAAATATATAATAAAAAAAATTATGCATTAAAATATTTCAAGCATAAATGTTACAATGCACATTTAACATGTATGTGGGAAAATAAAAGTGACTTTTCAAAATTATTGTTAGCACAGGCAAGGGCGTTTATATACGTCCTTGGCACAGGCACTCGTGTCACGGAATGGTAACCCACGGAATTACCGCCCCATTTCTGAGTACGTATTTATTTTCAATCAAATTTCTTTCTTATTTCATCTCTTTTCCCTGAATTTATTGTGGATAATAAGAGGGTAAATATTTATTAGACAGATTAAAAAACATTTTTTTTGTCTATTTAATGACTGATAACTGACCCAAGTTAGGCTAAATAAATGAAATCTGACCTAATGTGTTAATTAAATTTCATTAAAAACATACATGAATTCTATAAATTTTAATTTCTTATCTAATTCTTACCTTAAGTTGTTATTTTCATTGAATGGCATCTCAAAATAGATGACATCACAGTGGGGTCTCTTCCTGTATGATCAGTAATTGTATTGTCCAAGTATTGTTACTTGTATTTTACCAGAGAACTAATTAGTACATATACTGTATGTGATTTTTATAAGAATGTTGTAGTATTGTTGCGAAACTAAATCTAATTAAGTTTAATGAACTTTTAAGAATTAGGATAAATTTTGAAGAGGTGTATTGCAGAGACGTTTGTTTATTGTGCAAAAAACTAAACTATAATCGGTTTTTTTATATAAAAAAAAGCCAAATATGTATTCGGACAATTAATTATGATTCTTTAAATAACAACACAATTTCATTAAAACTCCATATCAGAACAGAAAAAAAAGAAGATTCATAATCGTAGAGTTCAACTTTCTTGGGGGGAAATAACAATGCTTGTACATTTTTCATACATTTTAGAAAGATTGTTTATTTAAAATATTACAGTTTCATTTCATATATGAATTTTGACAACAGTTTAATAAAAAAAATTATCAATTTGTTGAATTTTAACAGACTTATTCATACATTTTTAGATTGTGTTCTATTTTTTTTTTATTATTATAAATTTCACTTTTGAGACCTTTTACAAAAGTTTAATTTTGTTCCATCAAGTTGTTAAATTTTAACAGACTTCTTATATTTTTAGATTGTTTTTTTAGTATAGTTTAGTTTTTTATATAATAAATTTCACTTTTCAGAACTGCATTACTATGTGAAATATTACATGTTATATTTAATCAAAATGTAATGAAAATGAAATAAAATATATTTAGTTAAGAAGAAAAATTAAAATGGTAAATTTAATGAGAAATGAAATACTATTTATTTTTTGGTAATTAAACAAAAACATATGCATGTATAAATGAAGAAATATTGAAATGAAGAAAATGACAAATTTATAAATAGTACCTATCTCCACAGTATCACCTGTGGTTCCAATATACAACATGAAATGACTAATTACCTATATGTACAGGTAAAACCATCACTCACAGGTGACTTACCTTTGTATTTCATAAGTTATAAGTATAATATTTTCAGATGAATGTTTTCATTGAGAATAATATTGGAAAATTATGCACAGAATGAAATAAAAGGTTAGGGTTTATATGTATAAATTAATTACATCAAGAAAAATAAATCATTTGAAACAAATTTCATGTAATTATTTTTTTAAATCTGTTAAAAATTTTCAAACTAATGTTCAGAATCTGTCCAGACTGTTCAGACTTTTAAGTAATGTTCAGACTCTGTTCAGACTTTTCAGCAATTTTGAGTAATGTTCAGACTCTGTTCAGACTTTTAAGTAATTTTCAGACTCTGTTCAGACTTTTAAGTAATGTTCAGACTCTGTTCAGACTTTTCAGCAATATTGAGTAATTTTCAGACTCTGTTCAGACTTTCTAGCACAAAAACTGGTCCATTCAGACATTCTTGACTTTGTAGTGATTTGTACTTAGCTTAGTAACATTTTAAATACACATTTATTAAAGTTTTAACAATGTACAAGCCGTCAAAATTCAGTATGGACAATATATGGACGAGTAAACCGACCTGCGCAAACATGACCTTGGAAATTCCCACTTCAAACAAACATCGTACGTCACGAAGCACGCTTTCATGAGTTTTTTGGTTTCAGACCTACATTTTTTTTAATTCATTTGTATTAAGCGAAGGACGCTTTTTAATACAAACATTTAATTAAGGACCATTCTTGCATTTTGCGTTCACGTGAATTCACGTACATGTATATGCGAAGGACGCTTTCAATCGTATTAATTGAGCAATATTTTTTAACTTCGCAGGAAGCTTTATTACTGGATATAATTCATTTTGATTTTCTTATCGGAGTTATCGCACTTTGTAAGTATTTATCATTGTTTGATTGAAGTTGTATGTTGAAATCTGTACCTGATTAAAGGCAAAAATAGTAAAACTTGATTTCATTTATTATACTTTGAATTGGAATTCCCTTTAATGTGCACATCAGTTGGGGCATTACATATTATTCTCCCTTAGCGATTGGTTCATCGTATTTGACGTCGTTGTGTAGGTTTCCCCTGGAAAGTGTTTGCGCAGGTCAGTTTGTTGTGATTGGTTTTTAAAATTGTGAC
>MJUT01043759.1:198579-208806 GCA_002080005.1 Gigantidas platifrons
GGGTGCACGGGGGGTTATGCTAGCCCACGGACTAATGTATAAATGAAGAAAAATTGAAATGAAGAAAATTACCAATTTATAAATAGTACCCATCTCCACAGTATCACCTGTGGTTCCAATATACAACATGAACTGACTAATTACCTATATGTACAGGTAAAACCATCACTCACAGGTGACTTACCTTTGTATTTCATAATTTATAAGTATAATATTTTCAGATGAATGTTTTCATTGAGAATAATATTGGAAAATTATGCACAGAATGAATTAAAAAGGTTAGGGTTTATATGTATAAATTAATTATATCAAGAAAAATAAATCATTTGAAACAAATTTCATGTAATTATTTTTTAAAATCTGTTAAAATTTTTCAAAGTAATGTTCAGAATCTGTTCAGACTCTGTTCAGACTTTTGAGTAATGTTCAGACTCTGTTCAGACTTTTAAGTAAATTTTCAGACTCTGTTCAGACTCTGTTCAGACTTATCAGCAATTTTGAGTAATGTTCAGACTCTGTTCAGACTTTTAAGTAATTTTGAGTAATTTTCAGACTCTGTTCAGACTTTCTAGCACAAAAACTGGTCCGTTCAGACTTTCTTGACTTTGTAGTGAATCATGCTACAAATATACACCGCAAAATTCGCTTTAGCTCACCTTGCCAAAGGAAAAGTGGGCTTTTGTCGTCACTTGGCATCCGTCGGCTGTCGTCCGTTAACTTTTCACATTTTAATCTTCTCCTCTGAAATCGCTTAGCCAAATGAACCGAAACTTGACGGGAAGAATCTATGGAAGGTCCTCTATAAAGATTGCACATTTCGTCCCGATCCGTTAATAAACATTGCCGCCATAGGCAGTTGTTGTTTCCGATTGGTCGATTTCTAAAAAATCTTCTTCTTGGAAACCGATTGGCCAAACTGAACCGAAACTTGGTAGGATGCATCTATGGAAGGTCCTCTAAACAAATTGCTCATATCTTCCCGATTCGTCAGCAAACATGACCACCATAGGCAATTATTTTTTCTGGTTATTTCTAAAAATTCTTTCCTCTGAAACCGAGTAGCCAAATGCTAGGTAACTGTGACATCTGTATAATTTGCTAATATCCAAATACAATGCAATTACACCAAGTTTTATTAATGTACTCCTATTTTGATATAATGGTAGAAATTACATGGTAACATCATATGGGCATAGATTGTAACATCAGTGACATTTTCATGACACTGTGTGACTGAATTGCTTTTGCATACCATACACATTTTTATGTGTGTATCGATACTGAAGTACTAAAGTGGGCTTATGTACACTGTCGACGGAACATCAAGGGTTTATGTGATGTTTACAAACATGATGTTTGAACAGTGTTGTCAAAAACTGTCACTGGTGTTACTTTTTACATGGTGACAGCAGTGATGTATTTGGGAAAGTTTATGGGTATTTTTTCTACATGATTGCTCCCTACCATTTGAAATTATATGTCTTCTGTGGTGGATCATAATTGGTTCATAATAAGGGAAATATATTAATTCTATATTTTTGATTTTCTGTATAATTTTGGTAACATCAAAGACTATTCTACAAATATTATAAAAATCCAAACACCCTTTTCTATCAAATATATGTTTTGTTGTTCTTGTAGTTTCTTTGTAGTCTACCACCTTTTACAGTAAGTAGTAGGAAAAATAAATAATTCTTTTACATTCACATAATGTAACTTGGTAACATCAATGAAACAAAACAAAAGACACACAATTAATTATAAATTTCATGATTTTTTATTATATACAATATGCTCATAGATCAAAATACAATCTTGACAATATTTGTAAAAAATGGGACAGAAACAAATTATATGCAGATTATCAAGTTTAGGGAAAATGCATTGGAAGTTAGTACCCTTTGTACTGGGACACCTGTTTTACCCCAAATTAAAGCATAAAACTATGTATATTTTCTCCTAGAAAGTTAAAAATGTATAATAACTGTGTTTAAGTCAAAGCACACCATCAGATTGAACTTTTCTGATTTTAAAAAGAAGGCCAGCACAGGTGAATTTCAGAAAAAAGGGAGTATATGAATTTCTCCATTTTTTTTTAATGACCCATATATTGAATTGTGTTGCTTGGCAACTCTAAGAGGAACACTCCCTTCCTAATGTCAAATAGTTCTGTGAGCGAATCAAATAGGCAACTTCCCTTTAGGACAGGCCTTCAGCCGTCAGGTAGTATCGCATGCATGGATAATAAATGCTACGCTATCTGCATATTTAAAAAGGTTTGCAGCAGCTCATACTCATCAGCATTTTGTTCGTAGTGATTGCTTGCTGTCAGCAGCACGATACAATTATCCAGCATAATTCCACGATTTTGTCATTCCTGCTCATTGACGAGTACATGATACATGATTGGAAACAATAAATCTTGCAGATGCTGGAATGGTCAAACAGGCCAATTTCCGCCTCTTTGACCATTCCAGGACCTACAAGATTAAATGTTTCCAATCATGTATCGTGTTATCGTCAATGCTTCACACCGGGTCAATCACTGGTTGTCTGCGTAGTGCTTTGCAATACATCAATAAATATATACGTAGGCTTCACTTCTACAAGTGCGTAGACTACTGTTTATAAAACGAAAATGAGGGTTAACTTACGTAACTCCAGGATACGGGAATAGCCATCATACATCCAAAAATTTGAACAGTTATGGTGTCGATTAGCGCATGCGTATATCCACATGCAAAACGAAACAAGAAACGACACCGTACTGGCGGAAGCTGTATTAAGTTCAATGAGTACGCTAGTTAAAATTGAAGATGGTCAAGGAGTTTTTTTTATGACATTTACTTACAAAATTGTATATATTTAATAAGCAGATTCCTTGATTTAAAGAGAAAAACAAAAACTCTGTTGAAATGTTTTTTTTTTCCAAATAAAAAATATATCTATTACAATGTATTGAATATATGAACAAAGCACAATGACATATTTTTAAGGATCTACACATCACTATCGATTAAATTGTATGCCCCAAAGATGTATGCTTTGAGACAGTCAGTCATTGTTTTCATCATTTATATTTTTGTTTCTCTTATTTTAAGACATATAGAATCTAACACCGGCAAAAGTGCAAGACAGGGAAATCTCCGACACCCGAGGGTAAGATTACAATCGTTCGCTGACGAGGCTCGCCGAGTCAGCGAACGATTGAAATCTTACCCGAGGGTGTCGGAGATTTCACTGTCTTGCACTTTTTGCCGGTGTTTGATTTTATTTCTCACTTTTATCAGCTGTTACCTATGTGTTTTGTTTACATTCCCGGTCGAGCGTTTTCCCGCAAATTTTGTTTCCATTGCTGAAGTAAATATTCAATCTATTCATATGCAACCGTGTCTTGGCAGTATTTTAAATGTATTTCATAATAAAATACAATGTATTTAATAAATATATGATAAATGTAACTCAACACTACACCTGTGGCTGTGCAAAAATATTTGAATTTGAAAGTCATACACCGTGAAACATGAAAGGTGCACGATAGTTAAATTATTGGCTAGCAGAATAGTATACATACATTAATTTAAAAATACTGATGTAATAGAATCGTGGTTTTATTGGTGAAGCATGGAGAACTGGGGGCAGTTGACATAAACTGTACAGCATGTATTTGCCGGTAAAACGCACGTGATTTTTTTGTCTTGCACTAGTGCAAGATAAGACCATCTCACATCGCTAAAAATAGGAACTGGTCTGTCTCAAAAGTGAGAAATAGATATCTTGATAACCAACAATGAATCATAACACATGATAGTTTCAACATTCCTAATTAAAAGTGCACAGCAGGTTTGGTCAATCATAATATGTATGGGTTTATCTGACTGAAAGTAGTTTAGTTAGTGCTTCTTAGATCTCATTCACCTCTTTGTACAATTGTTAAGGGGGTGTTGATATCAATATGAAGATCTTTAATCGGTAAATTCATTTGTTTATATACTTTTTTCTCTCAAAAAGAAAACTAATTATTTGCTGTTTCTGGTATGTGGGTTCGATTCCCACCCAGGGTATGAAAATTAAATTACTTGTACTGGAAAAAATACAGCAATGTATCTCAAAATACTCATATGCTGTGTTGTATAATTAGTACAAGTAGTTTATAATATAGCTGGTGCAAACGGAGGAAATTACCCTGTGCCTCCACCAGAAACTTAAATGCAATTAAGCTTTGCCTCATCTTAAAATTATTGGGGAAAAAATAGTAAAAAATATCTTACATCAAAAGCCCTTTTCTTGCAGAGAGGATTTTGTCTCTGCCAATAAGGGTAATGACAAAATTACCGAACAAAGGGAAATTCAAAACATATCTTCTTTTTAATTCGCAAAATTAAGAGAATGAAGTAATGAAAGTATTTGTATATGTATTTTAAGGAACAATAACTGATAGTAGAACCTACCATGTTATGATGAATAGCAGTGGAACTGGAAACCAACCAAACATATCACTTCTATGTGACATCATGATGTACAAAAACAAAGATATTTCATCTATACCAGCTATTAAATAGGGCTTAAAGGATGAAGCTACTGCTCTTTCAACTTATTTGAAAAAGTTTGAGGAAACACAGTGCAGTTGAAGTGGTTAGACCTGGCTTACTGACACATAGAAATGACTCTTAAACAAGGGCATCACCTGATGCAATTATTAGCTGTAATTGTCACGGTTTTATTATAATTGAAAATAGGTGTCTGTTAGATGTGAAACGTGCTTAAGTTCAACTTGACAATATTATGTTGTTTATATATTTTGTAACTTGAGAGACAATTTAATTTTTATTTAATAATATTCTACACCATATAGACACGTTTTACTGCTGCTCTGTTTGAATGGTGCACTTTTGAGAATAAAAATTGTCTGCCTTGTGCAGATATTTGCAAAGAAGCATGCTTTAGATAGTCTCAGACTAACATTTATACGGTTTTCATAATATTAAAAATTGATGCTTTTGCTGATAATTTTAGCAATGTTTCAAGTATTAACTTAAATTCTAATATGACTTCCATCAAACACTTTGAGACCAAATCTGGGGTAAAAATAATATAAATCTATACCAATTGTCATTGATGATGTCAAAGACCATTTTCAAGAATACTTTTCTTATTTTTCAATATAAGAATCAACATAATTCAGGTATTCATATGTTTATAAGACTTTTACCTGTATGTTATCATATTACAGTACAGTTGGATTAATATATTATTGGAAGAAGCAGCTTTGTCTACAATTTGCTTAAACAAAAGTAGGTTATTTTACAGGTGGGCACACTCTCCCAGATGGAATAACATCAGAATAACCAAATTTTGAAAATCTAGTTGATTAAATTAGAAAAGTTTCTGTAACTTTACATCAGTTCACTGAATGTGGAGGGGGTGTGAAGATCAATATGAAGGTCTAAAACCGGTAAGTTCATTTGTTTATATGTTTTTTTCTCTCAAAAAGTAAACTACTTACTTGCTGTTTCTGGTATGTGGTGTCGATTCCCACCCAGGGTATGCAAATTAAATTACTTGTACTGGAAAAAATACAGCAATGTATCTCAAAATACTCATATGCTGTGCTTTATAATTAATACCAGTAGTTTATAATATAGCTGGTGCAAACGGAGGAAATTACCCTGTGCCTCCACCAGAAACTTAAATGCAATTAAGCTTTGCCTCATCTTAAAATTATTGGGAAAAAATAGCAAAAATATCTTATCTCAAAAGCCCGTTGTTTGAAGAGAGGATTTTATCTCTGGCAATAACATATTTTCTTTTTAATTCACAACATTAAGAGAATGAAGTAATGCAAGTATTTTTATATGTATTTTAAGGAACAATAACTGATAGTAGAACCTACCATGTTATGATGAATACCAGTGGAACTGGAAACCAACCAAGCATACCACTTCTATGTGACATCATGATGTACAAAAACAAAGTTATTTCATCTATACCAGCTATTAAATAAGGCTTAAAGGATGAAGCTACTGCTCTTTCAGCTTATTTGAAAAAGTTTGAGGAAACACAGAGCAGTTGAAGTGGTTAGTCCTGGCTTACTGACACATAGAAATGACTCTTAAACAAGGGCATCACCTGATGCAATTATTAGCTGTAAATGTCACGGTTTTAACATAATTGAAATAAAATGGTGCACTTTGGAGAATAAAAAGTGTTTGCCTTGTACAGATGTTTGCTAAGAAACATGCTTTAGATATTCTCAGACTAACATTTATACGGTTTTCATAATATTAAACATTTATTCGTTTGCTGATAATTTTAGCAATGTTTCAAGTATTAACTTAAATTCTAATATGACTTCCATCAAACACTTTGAGACCAAACCTGGGGTAAAAATAATATAAATCAATACCAATTTTCATTGATGATGTCAAAGACCATTTTCAAGAATACTTTGCTTATTTTTGAATATAAGAATCAACATAATTCAGGTATTCATATGTTTATAAGACTTTTACCTGTATGCTATCATAATACCCCTCGCTAACAGTCTTGGTAAAACCTTGTGACATAAATGGCACATTTGCGGTAAAAACAACATAAACATGACCACCATGAATAATTTCAAAAACATTCATCCTTCTTTAAGCCAAATATTGTCTGACTGTTTCCAGGCTCCGTACCATGCCCACATTTGTACCCTAAAAATGTCATACCCTCTCATATTTAATAACCAGTTTGGCACGATTAAAGTTCAAATTTATATACCAATTATATAACTGTCTCCCAAGCATTCATATTTTAAGACCCTACTCTTAACTTTCTTAGTGATTTTTAACAGATTGACAGATTTGCATCAAGTAATATTTAAGTCTCAATATACACATGTAATAGCCATAGACTGAAGTAAAAAAAAACAAATTACTTTCTCACAACCATTCTTGTCTCAAGCAGGTTACAGTAAACCCACATGTTTGGTCTTACCACTGTGCAACCATATGTTTATTTTCCATTTTATTTGTGTACTACTCATTTAATTTAAATAAAAATATTTTTCAGAAATACAAAAGGTAGAAGAATTTCAGCATTTTTTGTTCAGGAGTTACTGACAGAGGTAAAAATGTGATTTTGCTTGGTTAGTGATAAGGATTATTGCATACCTTTCCAAAGTGGTCATGAAGCCAAGATTAAACACCTACATGTAATTCTCCACAAACAAACTGGGGTACCATATGGTGGATTTTGTACATGTTGGGTTAATATATTATTGGAAGAAACAGCTTTGTCTAGACATTTTATTTTAACAAAAGTTGTTTATTTTACAGGCTGGTACACTCTCCCAGATGGAATAACATCAGAATACCCAAATTTTGAAAATCTAGTTGGTTAAATTAGAAAAGTATCTGTAACTTTACATCAGTTCACTGAATGTGGAGGGGGTGTGAAAATCAATATGAAGGTTTTAAATCGGTAAATTCATTTGTTTATATGTTTTTCTCTCTCAAAAAGTAAACTAATTGCTTGCTGTTTCTGGTATGTGGGTTCGATTCCCACCCAGGGTATGAAAATTAAAGTACTTGTACTCGACAAAATACAGCAATGTTTCTCAAAATATTAACATGCTGTGCTTTATAATTAGTACAAGTAGTATATAATATAGCTTCTGCAAACAGATGGAATTACTCAGTGCATCCACCAGAAACTTAAATGCAATTAACCTTTGCCTCATCTTAAAATTATTGGGGGGAAATATCTGACATTAAAAGCCTATTTTCTGAAGAGAGGATTTTGTCTCTATCCATTTCATCTGTTCTTATTAATTCACAAACTTAAGAGAATGAAGTAATGAAAATATCTTTATATCTATTTTCAGGAACAATAACTGCTAGTAAAGCCTACCTTGTTATGATGAATAGCAGTGGAACTGGAAATCAACCAAGCATATCACTTCTAATGACATCATGATGCACAAAAACAAGGATATTTCATCAACTATTAAATGGGGTTTGAAGAATGAAGCTACTGCTCTTTCAGTTTATTTGAAAAAGTTTGAGGAAACACACAGAGCAGTTGAAGTGGTTAGACCTGGCTTACTGACACAGAAAATACTCTTATACAAGGGCATTAACTGGTGCAATTATTAGTTGTAATTGTCACTGTTTTAACATAATTGAAATTAAGTGTCTGTTAGATGTGAAACTTGTTTAAATTCAACTTGACAATATTATGTTGCTGATATTGTGTTGATATGTTTTGTAACTTGAGAGATAATTTAATTTTTATTTAACAGTATTCTAGACCAAGTTGACAAGTTTTACTGCTGATCTGTGTGAATGTTGCACTTTTGAAAATAAAAAAATTGTTTGCATTTTGCAGATGTTTGCAAAGAAACATGTTTTAGATATTCTCAGACTAACATTTAGACGGTTTTCATAATATTAAAAACTTATGCTTTTGCTGATAAGTTTAGCAATGTTTCAAGTATTAACTTAAATTCTAATATGACTTCCATCAAACACTTTGAGACCAAACCTGGGGTAAAAATAATATAAATCTATACCAATTGTCATTGGTGATGTGAAAGACCATTTTCAAGAATACTTTGCTTATTTTTAAATATAAGAATCAAAATAATTCATAGTATTCATTTGCTTATAAGACTTTTACCTATATTACCCCTCGCTAACAGTCTTGGTAAAACCTTGTGACATAAATGGCACATTTGCGGTAAAAACAATACAAACATATGACCACCATGAATAATTTCATAAACATTCATTCTTCCTTACGCCAAATATTATCTGACTTTCCAGGCTCCGTACCATGCCCACATTTGTATCCTAAAAATGTCTTACCCTCTCATATTTAATAACCAGTTTGGCACGATTAAAGTTCAAATTTATATACCAATTATATAACTGTCTCCCAAACATTCATATTTTAAGACCCTACTCTTAACTTTCTTAGTGATTTTTAACAGATTGACAGATTTGCATCAAGTAATATTTAAGTCTCAATATACACATGTAATAGCCATAGACTGAAGTAAAAAAAAACAAATTACTTTCTCACAACCATTCTTGTCTCAAGCAGGTTACAGTAAACCCACATGTTTGGTCTTACCACTGTGCAACCATATGTTTATTTTCCATTTTATTTGTGTACTACTCATTTAATTTAAAAAAAGAAATACAAAAGGTAGAAGAATTTCTGCATTTTTTATTCAGGAGTTACCGACAGAGGTAAAAATGTGATTTTGCTTGGTTAGTGTTAAGGATTCATGCATACCTTTCCAAAGTGGTGATGAAGCCAAGATTAAAAACCTACATGTAATTCTCCACCAACAAACTGGGGAACCATATGGTGGATTTTGTACATGTACAGTTGGATTAATATATTATTGGAAGAAGCAGCTTTGTCTACAATTTGTTTAAACAAAAGTAGGTTATTTTACAGGTGGGCACACTCTCCCAGATGGAATAACATCAGAATACCCAAATTTTGAAAATCTAGTTGATTAAATTAGAAAAGTATCTGTAACTTTATATCAGTTCACTGAATGTGGAGGGGGTGTGAAAATCAATATGAAGGTCTTAACCCGGTAAGTTCATTTGTTTATATGTTTTTTTCTCTCAAAAAGTAAACTACTTACTTGCTTTTTCTGGTATGTGGGTTCGATTCCCACCCAGGGTATGCAAATTAAATTACTTGTACTGGAAAAAATACAGCAATGTTTCTCAAAAAACTCATATGCTGTGCTTTATAATTAATACCAGTAGTTTATAATATAGCTGGTGCAAACGGAGGAAATTACCCTGTGCCTCCACCAGAAACTTAAATGCAATTAAGCTTTGCCTCATCTTAAAATTGTTGGGTAAAAATAAGAAAAAATATCTTACATCAAAAGCCCGTTTTTTGAAGAGAGGATTTTGTCTCTGGCAATAACATATCTTCTTTTTAATTCACAAAATTAAGAGAATGAAGTAATGAAAGTATTTTTATATGTATTTTAAGGAACAATAACTGATAGTAGAACCTACCATGTTATGATGAATAGCAGTGGAACTGGAAACCAACCAAGCATATCACTTCTATGTGACATCATGATGTACAAAAACAAAGATATTTCATCTATACAGCTATTAAATAGCGCTTAAAGGATGAAGCTACTGCTCTTTCAGCTTATTTGAAAAAGTTTGAGGAAACACAGAGCAGTTGAAGTGGTTAGACCTG
>MJUT01043768.1:0-14359 GCA_002080005.1 Gigantidas platifrons
GTCCGGAATTCCTGTGAAGGTGGTACTATACACTTCAGGAAATATTTGATCTGCTCGTTTAATTTTCTTATTTTTTTTTGCCAGTGTGTTTGAATATATCCTAAATATCAAAATGTTATCAAATTCCAACCAACAGACTCAGAACTATAAATTTACTAGCCCCATAGCAGCTTTTCTCTCTGTGGTTTTGATCGCCGAGATGCTTGAAATCTGCATACAAGCATCATATGATTAAAGCGTTCAACTGATTTTAAAGAGTTATCTCCCTATAGTATATGGTACCCCTTTAAGAAGAGCCAGTCATAAATTCCATTGATAACACACTCGGTCATTTGCTGCAAAAGATCTCATATATTCCATGACCAATTAAAAAGAACTAAAGCATAAACAAATTAAAACGAAACACCACACATAACCACACATATGCTTTTACGAATAAGATGTTTCAATGTTCTGACAAGTTTAGAACATTTTCCTTTGTTAATAACGTCGCCATAGAAACATAGATTTGAAATGCATTTTGTTAATCAGATATTTCATGTAGAATTGTTTTATTTACCAGATTTCTATCATGTATACGGCAACCATACAAAAATTTCGCGAATGTTTCCAAATACGTTCTGATCATGATTATGATTATGATTTGGTCTCTCTTTCTGATTTCATAATTCGCATCTCTAATGTTCAAACATATAAATTTGTTGTGATCATAATGTAACTGTGTTTGTTGTTCTGTTCTGCCATTTGTAATTTTCCCTCATTTTTTTTTGCATTTCAAATTTTTTTTCATATCTAAATATAATTCAACCAGAAGTTTCAGCTTTAAGTTGAATAGCCTCTTCTCCAAACATTTCATAGTCAACTTATTTGTCAATACTATTTTTGATATTTTATTGCCTCATATATGATATCAAGTCTATTTCATGATTCTTAGCATAAAACACTAAATTCGTCTGTCTTTAATTAGTTAAATAAACGCTAGGGAAAATCGAAGCGGCAATCGAAAATGGCCAATACAGAGAGACTGGCAACATATTGTACACAAGACGAACACAAACAAAGCAAAACACAACACAATATGTGTTAGACACAACAATACACAAACAAACATAAATAACATAAATAAGACATTAACCCTCTTACATACAGCTAGAGTTAAAGACGGACCGAACATAGTTCTATGGGGAAATCGTAACGGACATCACAACACGTCAATTCATCTAGATTTGACACTAAGCAAAACAAACAAACAACAACGACGACATATTATGACTTGTCATTGTTGTACTTCTATAAACTTTAACCAGAAATATATTAATCTTAAATGTTGTGTTGTTTTGCTAAAACATGGTTAACACAACAATGAAAATGTTGTTTAGTTGTATTTTTATTTTTACAACACACCTTATTGATGAGTACAAAATCCAGTTTATGTTGTATTATTGAAATATTGATACTAATTTAATTTATGTTGATCGGTATTTCATACATTTTTCCTTTGATCTCACGACGTGATAATTTCAGTATCAACGGTCTGACCATGATGCTGAAAATTATCTGTTAGTGTGACGTCAACCACAATATTACGTTGCCTATCGGACTAGCTGTTGGTGATAATGTCTGTCTCAACCTTCAAAACAGTAGTTATTTTATATGTATCACACTTGTTTTTATTATCAACCAGGAAACTGACTATTGTTCATATTAACTAACATGTTGGTGCTAGGTCTCTGCTATTATCTGATTTTCTTTTACCAATTCTCCTACTGCTGTTTTTTTTTTCTTCCTTTCTTCATAATCAAATATACAAATCAATTGCTTTGAAAATCTATTTCCTATTGAGTCAATAGAAAGTACATTTTCTCATAGGTTTGTATAGAGGTGTATGCCTTAAGCGTTAATGTCAACCTCTACGTCATGAAGGTGAACATAGCAAAGTAAGAATTAAATGAAAAACAGAAACTACGACACTGTCTCTAATGTTATTGAAAGAGAGGAGACAAATAACCATAAATATAAGTACATTCAATGACCCCTGAAAAAAGTTATCAGTTCACGTCTCCTGTGTGTTATTCTTCTTCATATAATACGAATTACATTAGTGGAGCTGGAACTACTTACCCTTCCGCCTTTCCAGAACACTAGTTGAGCAGAAACTGCTTACCCTTCCGCCCTTCCAGAACACTAGAGCAGAAACTGCTTACCCTTCCGCCCTTCCAGAACACTAGAGCAGAAACTGCTTACCCTTCCGCCCTTCCAGAACATTAGTGGAGCGGGAACTGCTTATCCTTCCACCCTTCCAGAACACTAGAGCAGAAACTGCTTACCCTTCCGCCCTTCCAGAACACTAGTGGATCGGGAACTGCTTAACCTTCCTCCCTTCCAGAACACTAGTGGAGCTGGAACTGCTTATCCTTCCGCCCTTCCAGAACACTAATGGAGCAGGAATTGTTTACCCTTCCGCCTTTCCAGAACACTAGTGGATCGGGTGCTGCTTACCCTTCCTCCCTTCCAGAACACTAGTGGATCGAGAACTGCTTACCCTTCCACCCTTCCAGAACACTAGTGGAGCTGGAACTGCTTACCCTTCCGCCCTTCCATAACACTAATGGAGCAGGAACTGTTTACCCTTCCGCCTTTCCAGAACACTAGTGGAGCGGGAACTGCTTACCCTTCCGCCCTTCCAGAAAACTCCCGTCGGTTTCGTGGTAACGTTGTTCCTTTTGTCAAACAATATGGTTTCACGTTTTTAATTCTGTGTTGTGATGTACGTAACGATTTCCGTGTACAACCGATGTTCTCTTCGTCTTTAGTCCTATTTGTTTTGTCGGGAGTTCACGTTATATTAATGTGATTTGCTTGTGTTGATTTACGTATACAGTTGTCCAACACGATTCCCATTCCAAATGATGTTATTTTCGTTTAATAGTAATACAATGGTGGTCACCAGTGAAGACGAAATTGCCAACCTGTCCGTAGCACCTTTCTAGTCACTCGGGAACTAATTTGTCCTTTTGTCCTTTTTCTTTTGGACATTGTGTTGTCTTTCCTTTTTCGCTTTACGTATTCTGATTACCCCTTTTGGTATATTCAAACTCTTCAGACTTCCGGTTCATGTAAGTGATGTAAGAGATGGGACAATCTTATATTAAAAAAAAATGCTATTTGTGTTGATAAGTCAATAAATATTGTTTACAGATATTCGTTAAACATCGAATAAATTTTACCTATTGTTTTGTCTTTACTTCAACAATTTTGAGTGTATTTAAGTCTCGCTGTATATCGTCAACTAGTTTCTACTTACCGTAATCATCTCGTTTAGTTTAAACATATTTTATTTGCTCAAATATGCAAAAAGGATAAGACGCAAGTTAAACAAACTTATGAAGTCTTCTCATCTCGTCCTCATACAAAAGTAACACATATCAGAGGATTATTTCATGGAGTTTGTTGCCACATGAACACAAATGTGGATTAGGAACTGCAAATCCTTTCAGAACACATGAGTTCATTTCGGGTGTCCAGTGTGGTTTGTGTTACTCAATCTTCTTTCTTTATAGTGTTGTGTAGATCACTGGTTTACCTTTTGTCTATTTTGTCATTTCACCGTTTTATCATCGTCGATTTATTACCCCTTTGGTATCTTCAAATTTTTTCTAACTGATAATTCCAGCAGATTTGATATCAATTTTGGCTCATAAAACAAGTTTAGCTCTGCCGCTTGTTATTGACGTGACTGTGCTAACTGTTTCTACTATAAATCATATCAGAGGTAAAGATACTGCTATGCGTTCCCAATAATCTGGTTTTTTTCAAATCGTAGAAAGCATCTACCATCCCCACCCCCACCCCTTTTCGGTTTTTGTCCTCAAGTTCCCTTTTTCTGCATTTACGTAATCCTTTTTGTCAAATAAATAGATGTTGCGAAAATAACAACACATCAAAGAACGCAATCCTTATAATTTAAACATATTTTATTGTCATAAAACAACAACAGGATCGACACAATTTCTACAACTAAGAACTGTCTTCCTCGTTACTTACAATATATATAATACATGTTGTGACATATAACATAGAAAACATACATAGTCTTGATTAATACAACATATATTTAGTGCATAGTCATAAAAATGCATATTGATATAAATATGAAATGGTTTGCTGACAAACCGAGCACACCTTTTAATTTGCTTCTTGAGTATGTAAAGTTTTCATATGACGAATAGCATTCCTTAATGTATATTTGTAAAAATTTGAAAATTTAATTCATTATCACGAGTATCATCTCTGACGATGTTATGTAAAGTAATAGGTACAGATAATAGGGTGAGGGGTATTGTATTTAACGGCACTTTCATATCTAATTGTATCCCTGTACATTGTATATAATAAAGAACTACAAATAATCATCAGGCCCCACATTACTTATCAACCGTTTTATGCTTTATATAAATATAAAATATTAACGAACTACAAAAGTTTTGTATGGAGTGTGTATAACACTAAAACAATATAATGCCAAAGAGTAACTGGGGCTTTGGGATTTATAGGCTAAAGACAATTAAGCTGCGTTTTAAAAGATTCGGTTGACTGTTCTACTTTCAGTTTTATACATTACATCTGCAATTTGGTTGGTAAACAGATTGTTGATTTATATCTAATATAATATTCGGCTGAGGAAAATATGGCCCACTTCTCAAATTATTAGGAGTTGATTTCGATACTAGAAGGGACCAAAGTCTTCTAAAATGAAGATTTCTAGACTTGGACTGCCCTAATTACAGATTAGTTACATTTTCTTAAACTATAGAAGGAAATACTTTCTGTTGTTTATAATGTAACCTGAGTAAGACATTCGGAACTACTTCCCTTTTTTCAGTACATTAACTACTTTCTACTATAAAAAAAAGTTCCATTCATTTAGAGGAAATTTACAAGGTATAAATTGTCATACAGGGCCGTCCATTGTATATAATGCAGATTTTGTACGATCTTCATCAGGCCATTACTCTCCGCATAATTCATGGCTGTCTTCCCTGATTTATTTGAGGAGTGGAATTTAGAGCCGCTCTGCCATAAATAATTAATAAACTTGACAGCTTCTTCTTCAGTTTTTAATGTCGTCTGCTGACAAACGGCTATGAGTGGAGTATCGCCACAGTCGTTCTTTATATTGATATCCACCGTACCACTATCAATGAGAATTTTAGCCAGTTCAAAATTATTGTCATATATGGCATCAAATAATTGGGACGAAAATTTGTTATTTCTGCTATTTCTGGTATACTTCTCTGATTTTTCTCTTTTCCATTTGATAATTTTTGCTAACAGATACTTCATTTTGATACCGTTAGTCAAGTATATTTGTTCGTTACTGATGCTGTATGTAACACTAACTACTTTTTGATGTCTCTTCTTCAACAATATATATACAGTTCTTAATCTATATATAGACCTGTTAATTTCAAGACAGCATGTATTTCCTATGAGTATTTTGTTCATACTTTGTGGTAACATGCACGTCATAGATTAATCTAGTGTTGATTGGTGCTAATGATTTATGAGCTTCTTATTTCTTACGTCAGCTTATTAAAACGAATGTTAATCTGTCTCTGCCATTTGTCACTTTAACCGAGAGCTATTAGACAAAAGGGTCCAATCAGCATAGACCAACTAGTAGGCGGAATGAAGAACAACGTCAGCCAGAAATCTAAATAAGATAAATAATTCAGTCTATTAATGATAAGGTACATCGTCCTTAGACATAGGTACCCTTTGCCGATTTTAGTTATCGTGCTTAGGTCCTTTCATTTACTGCCCCACAACGACATTTGATTTTCATTAACTTTCAAATTGTTACATTATGACCGTGCCTACTGGTGCTTGATAAAAAGAACCCAAAGACACCACAGAGGCAATCAGAATCCGTATATCGAAGAAGAACAGAATCAAAATGGCCAAAAGCATAAAAGGACAAACAACGATCTACAAAACATGCACATAAAATTAAAGATTAAAGAAAGGCGTCTATCTCAACGGGGTGCCTTTTCTTTTCTTCTTGGGGGAAGGGGGTGGAGCAGACTCTTATCAGTGCATGATTTAATTATCATGTTTTTGATATAATTCCGGACAACAATCTTTGATCGAGATTGTTATTAAAAACACACATTGCGCATTGAAGTACAGATCTCTGAGAGTATGAAATAGATAATAAACAAATGAATTAAAAATAAATCATTGATAAAGTATAAACAGTGATGGTCAACAATTCCACTAATATCAACAAAACGAAAAGTTTTTCCTCTCGCCTCAAATCGTTGAACATACAAAAAGACCCTCATACAATAACATTATCAATTCAGGTAGAGGCACAATCATCAACATAACCCGGTCAATGGAACCCAACCTCTTCTTCCTCATTATAACTGAATGTTTAAGGCAATACAAAAATACACCACAGAGGCAATCAGAATCCGTATATCGAAGAAGAACAGAAACAAAATGGCCAAAAGAAAAGCATAAAAGGACAAACAACGATCTACAAAACATGCATATAAAATTAAAGATTAAAGAAAGGCGTCTATCTCAATGGGGTTTCTTTTCTTTTCTTCTTGGGGGAAGGGGGTGGATCAGACTCTTATCAGTGCATGATTTAATTATTATGTTTTTGATATAATTCCAGACATAACAATCTTTAATAGAAATTGTTATTAAAAACACGCATTGCACATTGAAGTACAGATCTCTGAGAGTATAAATTAGATAATAAACAAATCAATTCAAAATAAATCATTGATAAAGTATAAACAGTGATGGTCAACAATTCCACCAATATCAACAAAACAATCAATAACCTCTAAAAAGAAAGTATTAACAGTGATGGTCAACAATTCCACTAATATCAAAAAAATGAAGAGTTTTTCCTCTCACCTCAAATCGTTGAACATCAAAAAGACCCTCATACAATAACATTATCAATTCTGGTCCTCAGGTAGAGGCACAAACATCAACATAGCCTGGTCAATGGATCCCAACCTCTTCTTCCTCACTATAACTGAATTTTTAAGGCAATACAAAAATAAACGAACAATAAAAAATATATGTACAGATTTAGTGCTTCTCAATATGACCACATACTATCACACAAATTAATGAGAAGATAAACATAACAGTACAATAAACGCTAGAAAAACTGAATGGGCAATAAAAAATGGAGGATCAGGAGAAATCGGCAACCAACATTGGACAGACAAGACACATCATGAACACAAACAAAACAAAACACACAACACAGAAAGCTTAAAAGATGAGCAATACAGACCCAACCAAATAAAAACAGTGGGTCTACCCAGATGTTTACGAATTGTAAGCCGTTCCTGTTTTTGAACAGACAACCACCGTGTTGCTCATATAGAGTTTGATTAATAAAAGACTTGTTGGGATAGAGGTCACGAAAATCTCCGTCAAAGGAAAAAGATCCATTGTCATTTCAAAAATTGATATTTCTTAACGGCCAATGTGTTCATTCTGACGGCCATAACATTATTGCGTCTATGACCTTAGCATGGTATATGAATGCTATTAACTAACTGTCTACTAGCTAGGAGGTTAGAAGTTGTTGAATTACTCTTAGTAAAACATTGGAACTGATACCTGCAACATATTGAATATTAATTAGTCATAAATATCTAAAGAAATTAATGGTCTTCGTGGGAGACCAGAATAAATAGGTCATCAGTTTGCTGGAATTTACAGTTCCTAATTAAGGTCATATATTAAAACTAATTTCATTGACCATCAGTCATATGTTACCATAGCAGCTTTTTACTATTGTTCATGGGTACTATTTCATTTCCCCCTGTTAAAGTTGACTATACCTGAGGGAGATTGACCTAATTTAAATTTCTGGCCGACGCTGTTCTTCATTCGGCCAATATGGTTGGTTATCCAATTATAGAAGAACAATCCTCTCAAAACTCTCAACCAATCATTATCATGAAAGAAACAGAACTAATTTAAATCATGACGCACATATCATATGGAAGTAGGACAAAACTCCAACACGAATCAAATGTCATCTTGAAATTATCAGGTCTATATATAGATCAAGAACTGTATATATTGCTTAAGAAAGGACATCAAAAAGTAGTTAGTATTACATATCGCAATAGTAAAGAACACATACACTTCACTAACGGTATTGTAAAATGCAGTATCTACGTGCAAAAATTCGAAAATGGCACAGGAAAAAATCAGCACCGCAGTATGCAAGGATTGATGAATTGTCCGCCCAATTATTCAACGCCATATATGAAAACAACTTCGAACTGGGTAAGAATCTCATCGATGATGGTAAGGTGGATGTCAATATAAAGGATGCCTCTGGGGATACCCCACTCATAGCCATTTGTAAGCAGACGACAATACAAACTGAAGACGAGGCTGTCAAGTTTATTGACTATTTATGGCAGAGCGGTTCCATGTTCAACACATCCAATGATTTGGGGAAGACAGCCATGAATTATGCGGAGAGTAATGGCTTCCAGAAGATCATACACCATTTGCAGTATATACGATGGACGATTATGTATGAAAGTTTATGCGATATAGGTTTTCTTTAAAGGAACGATCATGGCTGTGGTAGAACAACCTACATTCATGCCAAAGCGAATCTATGTGTTAATCACTTACTTAAGTGAATTTAAAACCTAGGTCATTGTCCTGTTGTAGTATGTAAATTACATGTTTTGTGATTTTTTTTTATTGATTTTTTTTATTGATTTTTTTTATTATTATTTTTTTTTCAGCTTACATTGTATTCATAGACACGATGATCTTCTGTTTGGTCAATATTTAAGTTTTTCCCTATGATACCTTTTCTATGTAAAACCCAAAAACAAAAACAAAAAATAATCATAAAGTCCACTTCTAGACATCTTCTAGTTTAAAATATGTTGTCACCTATAGTATTGGAGTCTACTCCTTATAATTTGAGAAGTATATATATTTTCTAATCAGTCATATTAGTCTGATGGGAAAATTCAGCCCAGGTTCACATTTTCAACTTAGAAACTAGGCGTACCTATCTTCTGATGACAGAAAATGTAATCCCGCGGTGGAATTGTCTCATTTCACATTATTGCCCATAACTTATTATTTCTCTCACATTATTTGGTAAATTATCAGATATTTACATCCAACTGACATATGCCGCCATGGACAAAATACGGTACGGTTAAATGTTAAATAAATATGATATTCGAGTTATCGTATCCATTTTAGTTTTGTTTCATAGCCTCGTGGGGGTGTTTAGTATTTAACACGTTTTCAGATTGGCACGCCAAAAACAGGTCATGTGATGTGAGATACACCCATCTTTAGTGACACTTTTTGTGCCATACATGCTCCTTTATGACATTAAAATAAGATGTTGATGAGGAAAACTCACATTATAGATGTCATGCTTGTCAAGATAGTGTGTGGAAAAATACATAGTGAACAGACCCAAACATATATTTTATCATAAAATAAATCAGCAACTTGCCCTTAAATATATAGAGTGTGCCTATGCTGCAAGCAAAAATGTACATACTCGTGAAGAGGATCAAAAGGTGTGTTTGAATAGCTAGTGATACGCACAAATTATTTCATATCTGTATATGATTAGATTCAATTTGCTTTATTATGTCTATGTATATTTTCTATTTTATATGTCACAGCATGTATTATATAGTAAGTAACGGAGCAGACATTTCTAAGTTGCATAACTTGTGTCCGATCCTTTTGTTGTTTTATGACAATAAAATATGTTTAGATTAAAAGGTTTTGTTAATCATTGTGATTATTCTCGTGACATATAATCATTTGATTAATGATTATGAAAATACGTGAATGTCGGACAAAGGGAGATAATTACAATTTGTGATTTGAAGCAAAAATGATTCGTGAGAACGCATTGCTAAGACAGCTTTAGCAACACTTGAGACACTCATGGAACATGAACTCCTCGTCTTTCAATATCTCTCCTTGTAAGACTCAACAAAAACAAGAATCGTATCCCTTGTATGATATCTGACTGAAACTGGCTGTCACAGTTCATAGTTCTGATTCACTCAGTTGAAACATTCCAAACTACAGTCTATGAAATACTAGTTTATGAAACATGTAAGAAGAATTTGAAGATACCAAAGGGGTAATCAGAATCCGAAGGACAGACAACACAATGGTCAAGAAAAAAGGGACAAAAGGAAAAACAACGATCTAAAAAACATGCAAATAAAACTACAGATCGAATAACACGAACCCCATTAAAATTCGGGAGTGAACACAGGTGATCCGGTAGAGTAGGCAGTTGCTGCTTCATTAGTAGCACCCGTCGTATTAATCTAATTACAAACCCGTATATAGTTATAGCTTTTTCCAATTAAACCTCTAACATTATATTCCACATAAAGGTGGTCCGTATTTGATAGTATTTAGCTTTTTCCAATTAAACCTCTAACATTATATTCCACATAAAGGTGGTCCGTATTTGATAGTATACTGTTTTCTGTTAGCATCATAGATCAGCGGCAAGATGGAATTGATTTTTGAGTGATTAGAAGGGTGATAGTATCTTATTTTCGATTATGTTGCTGTTTAAGAAAACAACTGTTTGACAATCTTCACTCCACGTGAAATTAAATATATTGTGTTATGGTAATTAATAAGTGTAATAACAAAATTACCGAACTCCGAACAATCTTCCAAAGGGAAAGTAAAAACTCATAAGCATATAAACAGACAAAATCGGTCAACAACCGCAAAACTGGGAAATCCGTAATGACCCTCACTTGGTACAGGTATTTCCAAAAAAATGGTGGGTTGAATCAGATTTTACGATGCCAAACATCCCGCTTTCATTACGGTGCAAGGGTTCCGGCTGTCACTATAACAGCATGTATAACAATACTGGAACAAAATAGGTAAAATAGTGGTCAACGCAGTACTAAATTCAGTGAGGAGGGTGGAACATCTATCGTGAACCGTCTCCATCAACAACCACGAGTCCCCTGAAGTATCTTAGCTACGAAAGTAAATGTCAAAAACATTCTTACGTCACACATTGACCAAAAATATCTTTGACATTGTTGCTGACTTCCTTATCGTTATACATTTTCACTTTATGAAAATCCATCGTTCACCATTGTCTCTACAGAGACAGAATATATTTCAACAAGATCTTGGTATCAGAATATAAACTTTTTAAGAGATCGAATAAGGCGAATCTGTTTATAGCCCTTGTCCAGTAGTCTGTTTTTCAGTTAAAGATGACGTTTCAAGAAATCAGAATAATTGCTACTGGCCCTTGCATAGCAAATCAATTGCGAGATGTAAACACCATATGCAGAAGAAACTGATATATTGCTGCATATATTTGGAAAATTTATGATTTTAAGATTGAAGTCGTCCCTTTTATCATAACGTTTAGTACTGAGTTGACCACTGTCGTCAAATTCGAGGTATAAGTCCAAAAATGATGCATACGAAGCTGTATCTGTGGTCTCTTTAATTTCCAGCTCTGAAGGATATATCAATGAAAGAAATTCTGCAAATCTAGAATTATTGATAGATAAAACGTCATCAATATACCTGTATGTGAAATTAAAGGCTCTAGCTTCATGAATCTTCTTATCTTTTACAAGCTTTCGAAGAAACTCCGAGTCATATGAGTATAAAAATAAAACGGCTAGAAGAGGGGCACAATTCGTACCCATTGGTTGGACAGCAGTATCAAAGTTTGCATAAACTTCCTGTGCAATTCATGCATGCATAAAATATATGAGCTCTTTTCTTATTTGTACGAAAAAAAAGAAATCTGTACCTTTTTACCTATTTAACCACAATGTGCTTCACTTTCTTGTTAATATGTATTTCGTAAATTGTCACAAGTGGAACAGGAACTTTTGGAGTACCTGAGTTCGCCCTGTGAAGTTCGTTTTGTCGAATTACATGTCATCATGTTCTAAGTTCCGTGTTTTGACCTCTGCAACAACTATTCGAGCAAAAACCATGTTCTATTCGTCTTTACTCTCTTTTGTTTTCCAGAGGGTTCATGTTTTATTAGTGGTATTTGTACTGTACCGTTTTCGCTGATGCATAGCCCGACCTTAATCTTAAAAATAATTCTGGGGATTATCCAAAAGTGGTTTTATTTGTGTCGCATTGGTATTTCAGAATCAATTTATTTTAGCATGTTTTAGCACTGTAAACCCAAGCTTATTATAAGCGCATAAAAACGATGTTGGGTTCGTCTTTGCCTCCAGTTGTTTGTAGGAGGGCTCATGTCTTGTTTACGTTATTTATGTTTGTTTGGCCCGTCTTTGCCTCCAGTTGTTTGTAGGAGGGCTCATGTCTTGTTTACGTTATTTATGTTTGTGTGCGTATAGTGGTGTCCAACACATATTGTTTTTGTTTTTTTTTGTTTTTTTTTTGTCTTGTTGCCAGTTCCTCAGGATTGCCCATTTCTGATTGCCTTCCGGTATTCTCTAGCGTTTATTTCTATATAATATATCATCTTAGTCATTTATTTGATGTTATATGTTAAGCAATAAAGATGTTTCTATACCCGTAGTTGTACTTTGCCTTTGTTTATTTTTAATTTGTGTAAAACTTTTCTCTATGTGCACATAAAGGGAGATAAACCTTAGCTAAGAAGAGTTTAAAGTTACCAAATGGGTAATCAGAATCCGTAAATCGAAGAACAGACACTGCAATGGCCAAAAGAAAAAATACAAAAGGAAAAACAACGATCTACAAAACATACATATATATAAACTAAAGATCGAGTAAAACGAACCCCACTAAAACAAACCGGAAGGGTAAGCAGTTCCACTAGTGGCGCAAGTCGTGTTAATCTAGATACCCGGTGATAAGTCATCAATGAGGAAAGAGCCTGGAACTGTTTACGACAAGTGGGACATATAACTTTTGACATCATCGCGTTGTTCGTCCACACTATTGAGGTAACCTTGATGACGACGCCCTTGGAAGCAATCTTTGGTCAAGATTTCTCCTTGAAGATAAACATGGGTAGAAGACGGCGTATCCAATTTCGTTCCATATACCGGTGTTTATTTAACAAGATTTCCAGTTAAGCAGTTACATGACCGACCGACTGGTGTAACTAGTGTGGCAGGAACTATTTATTCTTCCTGAACACATCAGAATAAACTAATTTTAGGGTCACATGTCATTAAATACTTGTTTCGATTGGTTTAAAAAGTTACGGTTATTTTCGTATGTACTGAATCTGAAAATAGACGTCGTTCCCAAGGCGTCGCGTGCCGTTGTCATCAGGCGATTTTCTTTAAATGAGGCACCTTTGGGGTTATTTAGATTTATTTCCGATTATTTGCCTTATTTTGAAAATATAAATATATTTTGCAATATCTCTACAAAAATGGTTCATTAGAAAAAAAAAACTCAATCAGGTTGTACACACCATTGCGTAACCCGCTACGCGGCTTACACGGTGTATACAACCTGATTGAGGTTATTTCTTCATGAACCGAACAAAAATTGGGATCAATCCTTAATTTCTTCTTGGTTTTTTAGAAATGTTTGTTCCTAATCTATATCTTTATGTGCAGTGGGTTTTTTTTTTACATTATCGTTTCTACGTCCCTTTCTATGTTTTTCTTGGTCATTGTATTGTCTGTGTTTCGATGCACGGCCTTTGATTACTACATTGTTACCTTCAACCCTTTATTACCAACACCACCCCAAATGGTTAGTGCTTTGTAGATAATAGTTTGTTTGTAACTTGATAATGTTTCCTTTCGCCAGTGCATTGTCTGTGCTCATTCGATATACGGCTTCTGATTGCCACTTTGGTATCTTCAGACTTTTCATACGCCCATCTTCCATTGTCTCTGTATTTCGATAATCATCTTATAAATAAACAGGTTGCAAGAATAACTACACATTACAGAACAAAATCTTTCCATTAAAAATACTTTATTCTGAAAACAACAAAAGGATCCGACACAAGCCAAATACAACGTAAATGTCTTCTCCATTACAAACAAAATATGACATAATATATCATATAACATAAAACAAACATTTAATTAATTAATACAACAAAGTATATAGACATAAACAATATTGAAATTAATGAAAAAGAGAAACAATTGGTTTTCTAACAATTCGAATACACCTTTTGATTCTGTTCATCAGTATGTACATTTTTGCTATAAAGAAAACTATTTGTGTTTAGATGTAAGTTATTATTTTTATTAAGCCTAATTTATGATTAGAGAGAGATTTCTCGATTTACTGGACAAAAGGTGTATTAAGGGACGGACCATTTAAC
>MJUT01043768.1:15619-26516 GCA_002080005.1 Gigantidas platifrons
CCAAAGGTCCCAAACATGACAGCCGAAATCGGCTACGATTAACTATGACTGAGTGAGAAAGATTACATTATTTTAAGCATGAATATGTCTAATAAACCATGTCAGGCATATGATTCCTCTGTGTATCAATAGCCCATCAACCGGGGTATAGACTGAGAAAATGGTAATAAAACTGAAAGTAAGAAACAGCTAATTGTGAGTACATGCCGAGTTTCTAGAATAACAAGAATAATTTGAAGGTACCAAAGGGGTAATCGATATCCGTAACAGCACAATGATCAAAAGACAAATGACAAAGGGATAAACAACGATATACAAAACATTACACAACCTTGATTTATTTTCGAAATTATTTCTAAAATATAATAACTTGTATAGACAACATGTCACCGAGAACAGATTAATTTTGTCGTTAGTATCAGCCATATATAGGTAAAAACAAATTGTCGGTGAGATGTTCACTCATAGTGCATCATGGAGTCATGTGATGTTGCTATTGTCGGTGAGATGTTCACTCATAGTACATCATGGAGTCATGGGATGTTGCTATTGTCGTGAGATGTTTACTCATAGTACATCATGGAGTCATGGGATGTTGCTATTGTCGGTGAGATGTTCACTTATAGTACATCATGGAGTCAAAGGATGTTGATATTGTCGGTGAGATGTTCACTCATAGTACATCGTGGAGTCATGGGATGTTGCTATTGTTGGTGAGATGTTCACTCATAGTACATCATGGAGTCATGGGATGTTGCTATTGCTGGTGAGATGTTCACTCATAGTACATCATGGAGTCATGGGATGTTGCTATTGTCGTGAGATGTTTACTCATAGTACATCATGGAGTCATGGGATGTTGCTATTGTCGGTGAGATGTTCACTTATAGTACATCATGGAGTCAAGGGATGTTGATATTGTCGGTGAGATGTTCACTCATAGTACACCGTGGAGTCATGGGATGTTGCTATTGTTGGTGAGATGTTCACTCATAGTACATTATGGAGTCATGTTGTGTTGCTATTGTCGGTGAGATGTTCACTCATATTATATCACGGAATCATGGGATGTTGATATTTCATTAGTATAGAATACGAATTTGTTCTAAGAACATTCTTTGTAAGATATATATTGTATTTATAATAAACAAAAAACTGTAATAAAAAACAAACAAAAAACAAAAACCGCCCCCTCCCCTTGTTTTAGGGGTTTTTGATCCCATTCATTATCTTTCTGTGTTGTGTATTGTAGGTCATCATGTGTTTGTCCCTTTGTAATTTTTCCCTTGGCCGTTACATTGTCCATGCTTTTTTCGATTTATGGTTTATGAATAACACTTTAGTGTCTTCAAGTTTTTTCGGGGCCCGGGTGGCTCAATGAGTTATGTAGTTGAATCTAACATCTCATACAAGCCGATCACCAATACGGTGTGGGTTCGCGCCCTACTATGTAAATTACAAAAAAGGTTGCTCTCGACTCGCAGCCGCAAGTGATAAAGTTTACCAGTTGCTTGCCCAGGGTCGGTGGTTCTCTCCGGGTACTCCGGCTTCCTCCACCACTAAAACTGGTCGCCATGATATAACTGAAATATTGCTGAAAGTGGCGTTAAACACCAAATATCAAAATGTTCATGCTTTTCTTATCCCTAACCTTCCCTTGTCTGTATTTCGATAATCATCTTGTAAATAAAAAGGTTGCAAGAATGACCACACATTATAGAACTAAACATTTCCATTAAAAATACTTTATTCTCATAACAACTAAAGGATCCAACATCAGTGATGCAACTTAGAAATGTCTTCTCCGTTACATTCAAAATATGACATATAACTTCAAAAAACAAACAAACATTTAATTAATTAATACAACAAAGTATATATAGACATAAACAATATTGAAATTAATGACAAACAGAAACAATAGATTTTCTAACAATTCGAATACACCTTTTGATTCTGTTCATCAGTATGTACATTTTTGTTATGAAGAACAGTATTTGTGTTTTAGATGCAAGTTTTTTTTTTTTTTTTTTTTTTTTTTTCTATTTTATTAAGCCTAATTTATGATTAGAGAGATGTTTCTCAATTTACAGTACAAAAGATTTATTAAAACTAATTGCAGAAAGACAGAAGAAAACGAAAACACGGGGGTAGAAAGCTCGCGTTGTGACCCAGTTCATACAGGAATTATTCAATGGAAAAACTACCTCATTCTATTACGTATATTTAAATTAGAGTAAAAGCTTATAGTTCAATTCAGTATCGTGAGTGTCCTCCCTAATAGGAGAATGTGTACAGTAATAGGTACAAGTAATAAGTTTAAATGTCAAAATATACAGTCAAACCTGCCAATGCAGTCACCTCTTTTAAATCAGTCACCTGTATTAAAAGGTCATTTCTTGTCCTGTCATAGAAAATTTCATATGAATTGAACCTCTCCTAAAAGGTCGCCTGTCTGATAAGCCCACTTTTTCTTTATCCCAATATGCGACCTCTTAATACAGGTTAGACTGTAATTGTCACTGTACCTTATATATTTTAAGAAAAAAACAGCAAGTAATGTTCAACATTTTCAGTAGAGGCCACACATTCAAATGACTTACAATCTAGTATGTGTGTTATATAAAGATCAGGGGTCCGTTGTTGAACTTGTGATTAAGCTAATCATATGATTATCCCTAATTACATGATTTATTCATAATCACATAATTAGCTAATTTAATGATTAAATATCAATAGTTAATACCTTGATTAAAAAGAGTTCAGCAACATAATTTAATCATTTGATTGAGCATTAAAAGATTCAGTAGACTTGACACACCCTCAATCTAATATCTAGATTATTCAACGTCTCAAGTATTGCATGCTGATGAAATGTTGATTACTAATAAAGAGTACAACCTTTCCATTCGGCCACGAACTACACTGATTTCTTAAACGAATATGTATTATGCAAAAACATGTGTTGCCAAAGAGCTAATGGGATATGCAAATGCTAACGATTCTGTAATTTTGCTTGAACATTAAAAGATTCAGTAGACTGACACTCCCTCAGTCTAATTCTAGACTAGTCAACGTCTCAAGTAAAACTGGTGAATCGTTGATTACTAATACAGAGTTAAACCTTCCCAGTGATTAAAGATCATTAAACATGTCATCTGCATTTAAAGGTCATGAACCTTTTTCTTGTACTGTCATAGAAAATTTCAAAGCAATTGAACTTCTTTTAAGAGGTCATCTGTCTTAAGAGGTCATTTTACCTTGTTACAAATATGACCTCTTAATAAAGGTGTGACTGTATATTTAATCTAATATTGGGTTGAGTAAAATTTGATTCATTTCTCAAATTATTATGAGCATATTCTGATACTAGAGGGGGGCGCACAACATTTTAAATTTTGTTATTTCTAGACCATGACGGGGTTTATTACATATTATATACCTTTTAAAAAAAACTATGGAAGAAGACAAAAAGCCATTCAGTTGATTATAAAGTAACCCAGGAAAGTGACTATAGCCTACTTCTTTATGGCAAAACATTTAGAATTGTCTACCACAAAAAGTATCGTACCTTTAAATCAAACCAACATTGTATAAATTTGCATAGAGACTGTTCCAGTAAATATAACGTAGAGCTTGTACGATCGTCATCAGGCCATTAAACTCTGCATAATCCATGGCTGTCTTTCCTGGTTTATTTGAGGAGTAGAATTTAGAACCGCTCTGCCATAAGTAGTGAATAAACTTGACAGCTTCGTCCTCATTCGACAATGTCGTCTGCTGACATGTGGCTATGAGTGGAGTGTCCCCATAGTCTTCCTTTATATTGACATCCACCTTACCATCATCGATGAGATTTTTAGCCAGTTCAAAATCATTTTCATAAATGGCGTCAAATAATTGGGACGAAAACGCATCAATCTGAGTATACCTGTGTGTTGTCTTTCTTCTTTTCCATTTCACAATTCTTGCACAGAGATACTGCATTATAAACCTGTGGGTAAAGTCTGTGTAAGACTAACTACGTTTTGATATCTCTTCTCACCAATATATATACGGTTGTTAGTCTATATATAAACCTGTTAATTTCAAGAAGGCGTGTACTACCTGTTAGAACCTTTAACCGACTTCCGTTTAGTTCGTACGTCATAGACTAATCTGGTGTTGATTGGTGCTAATGATTTGTGGGCTTTTAAAGTTTATTGTACTTTCGTTTATTTTCGGATGGCCAAACTTGTCGGTGAAAATAGGAGCGGCATCAACTAGATCTAAATCGGTCAACTTATTAAAACTAAGGTTAATCTCCCGTGGGCGTAGAAACGTCTGAAAATTGAAGAATGCGAAGAAAGACAGACAAAAGAAAACGGACAAAAAGACTATCAATTGTAGATAAAACACTACACAGACAACTAAAGAGCGAACAACATGATCCCCACTAAGAACCAAATGTGAACGTCATGTGCTCCTGTGAGGATACACAAAGGTAACCTTAGCCGGGGAGGAATTATCCAAAGGTCCCAAACATGACAGCCGAAATCGGCTACGATTAACTATGACTGAGTGAGAAAGATTACATTATTTTAAGCATGAATATGTCTAATAAACCATGTCAGGCATATGATTCCCCTGTGTATCAATAGCTCATCAACCGGGGTATAGACTGAGAAAATGGTAATAAAACTGAAAGTAAGAAACAGCTAATTGTGTGTACATGGCGAGTTTCTGGAATAACAAGAAGAATTTGAAGGTACCAAAGGGGTAATCGAAATCCGTAACAGCACAATGACCAAAAGAAAAATGACAAAGGGATAAACAACGATATACAAAACATTACACAACCTTGATTTATTTTCGAAATTATTTCTGAAATATAATAACTTGTATAGACAACATGTCACCGAGAACAGATTAATTTTGTCGTTAGTATCAGCCACATATAGGTAAAAACAAATTGTCGGTGAGATTTCCACTAATATTACCCAATGGAGTCAGGATTTTTATGTCTCAAGTTAAAAACATGATGTATGATGTGGCTATTTCATTAATATATAGTACGAATCTGTTCAAAGAAAATTCTTTATGAGATATATAATGAATTCTTAATAAACATAAAACTATTTTTAAGAAATGCAAAAAACAAACAAACAAACAAAACAACGTGCTATATCCAGCTTAGTGCTCATTGTGCGTTTCTGCAGTTTTTCATAGTAAAAAAAAATGGAAATGGGAAAAATTGCTAACAAGTAAGTTAATGAACCCATGGTTCCTCTTAGCTAAGTTGAAGTCAATTACGGTCGCCACCATGACTGTTATAGAATATCTGTGTCACTAATGACCACGGATATGTTCAACTGGTCGTAAACACTTCCCGGTCATTTCCTCATTTATGACTTATCATCGGGTTTGTAACTAGATTAACACGACGGGTGCCACTAGTGGAGCAGAAACTTCCTACCCTTCCGGAGCACCTGAGTTCACCCTGGTTTTTAGTGCGGCTCGTGTTACTCGATCTTTAGTTTTATATGTATGTTTTGTAGATCGTTGTTTGTCCTTTTGTACTTTTTCTTTTGGCAATTGTGTTATCTGTTCTTCTTCTATATACGGATTCTGATTACCACTTTGGTATCTTTTGGCCATTGTGTTGTCTGTTCTTCTTCGATATACGGATTCTGATTACCACTTTGGTATCTTTTGGCAATTGTGTTATCTGTTCTTCTTCGATATACGGATTCTGATTACCACTTTGGTATCTTTTGACCATTGGGTTATCTGTTCTTCTTCGATATACGGATTCTGATTACCACTTTGGTATCTTCAAACTCTTCTTAAAATGTCTTCTGGAGCATGAAAGCCAAAAGGATTAAACAAGAAAGCCAAATTCGACTATAGTCACATGCACCTGCGGGAGATTTACCTTTTATTTTTCATTTTACTAATTTAAATTTCTGGCTGACATGGTTCCTCATTTCGCCAATAAGATTGGACATCCGAATATAAAATAAAGAACAATAAACGCTTTGGACAAAAACCTAAACTCTCATTATCACCAATTAACATTAGACTAAGCTATGACGTCCATCTTGTTTGACAGCAGGACAAAGCTTCTAAGAAACAAATGTCATCTTGAAATTAACATGAGGTATAGCTTGATTAAAGTTTGACGTAAGTATTACAAAAAATGTAGGACAATTCTAACGGGAAATAAACAAAAGTCATTTTGAAATTAACAGGTCTATTTTTAGACTGATAATTGCATATATTGTTGAAGAAGAGACATGAAAAAGTAGTCAGTGTGACATACGTCCGGTAACAGTAGCAAACATATACACTTCAATAAAGATGTTATAATGCAGTATCTGCGCTCAAAAATTATGAAATGGAAAATAAAAAAATCAAAACCGAAGTATACCAAGATTGACAATTTTTCGGACCAATTATTTGATGCCATATATGAAAATGACTTTGAACTGGCTAAATTTCTCATCGATGATGGCAAGTTGAATACCAATATAAAGGACGACTGTGGGAATACTCCACTCATAGCTGTTTGTCAGCAGACGACATTAAAAACTGAAGAAGAGGCTGTCGAGTTTATTAACTATTTATGGAAGATCGACTCCAAGTTCAAGACATTTAATGGCTTTGAGAAGACAGCCATGAATTATGCGGAGAGTAATGGCCTCCTGAAGATCATGGATCATTTGGATTGTATGCATCGGAAGATTCTGGAAGAAAATTTATGCAATGTAGGTTTAATCTAAAAGAACGATATTTTTTGCTGTAGAAATTTTTTGATTTATTGTGTTAATCACTTATTTGTTAAATAATAATCTACTGAAAATAGTCTTGCAGTTTTGTTTAAATGTCTATTAAATCTGTTATAGTCCTCATATTGCAAATTGAGTGGGTAAATTAATGTTATACGAGATCCCTGACCAATATATAGCTGTTACTGGTACCCTTTTCACATGTTTTACCTGTTGAGTTTTGGGAAACTAGTCGTAAATCAGTTCACTTCCTTTTAACAGAAAATATCAAAAAGGCAAAACAATGTATAATTGTATAATTTTATTGTTTCATTCATAATATATACGATGATGGATGATTGTGTTTTCTTCAGGATAAACACAATATTAATGCTTTGTTTTAAAAAATTAAGTGTATGTGTATTTGGCGCAAAACTGAAGAAAGTTCGGTGAACCTCGTCTTTATCCCATTGTTTAATCCTCGTATACATAACCTTTATATTTTAAGACATTGTACTAATATTTTCTATATATATATTGATATCATCCATATATTCACTATAATGAATACCTAAAAAAATAGTCCTGTTATCATAATTAACAAATAGTTCATGGAACAAAGGGTCATATGGCAGCTTATGGACCGGGATGTCAACCCACAAAATAGTATATGGACCGAAGCGAAGTGCCATGAACTATTTTTTATATTATGCGCAATACTTGCAAATATGTCAGACGTCATGATTTTTGTTATTGTATATCTGAGACCAAAAAGGAGTCCGGACAAAATCCGGAAGAAAACATTACATTGACCGCGCCTGGATAATATTATACACTTATTGACTGGGTATGAGGGTAATAGCACTTTTATTGTCCCCAAGGTACCAACTATTTTCCGAGGCAACGCCGAGGAAAATAGTTAACACCGAGGGGAAAATAAAGGTGATATTACCCGAATATCAAGTCTATAAGTGTTTTATTATACTGAACAACTGTGCAATTCAAAATTCTAAATTGTAGGCCCTTTTCAGATAGATTTCTGTTCTACTGTATTAGTGGGTTTTTTTTTAAACTAATACATTTTCATGTGTGTGTATTTGAAGAAGAAATTGATAAAAAAAAAACAACAAACAAACAAACAAACAAACAAACAAAAACCCATTTTTTTTATTTAGTTCGTTCTTTTTTGTATGGATATTAACATGTGTCCTCTATTAGAGGGTGATAGGATCATTCCATTATATACGTCATTTAATTTAAACCAATGAGACGAATGATTTAGGAAAGTCCGGGAAATATTATTGCTGAAATTACCAAAGGGGGGAATAGTCACTGTTTACTTATCGTCTTCCGTCTCGGGGGGGATTTTAGCTCGCGCAATGAAAAAGTCTGAGGACTTGCATGACGTCATTTAATTTAAATCAATGAGATGAATGAATTAGAAAAGTCCGGGAAATACGATTGCTGAAATTACCTCAGAGGGGAATAGTCCTACAATTTTTGACCGGCACCACCGGGGGAATAGTCATGCAGTTGATTTTAGGATGAAATAACAAAACTACTGTCATGTTTTTATAAGGGAAAAAAGATATTGAAGTATAATAAACTGCTATATTGACAAATAGGGAAAATATAAACGTAATGTATAATATATAAAATAAGAAGTTGTATTGACAAAATCGATTTTATGTATTTTCACACCACAGTATTTTCACGGGCCAAAATAAATATCAAGTCCAGTTATCAAACTGCTTATCCTTCCGAAGCACTTGAGTTCAACCCCTGTTTTTAATGGGGTTCGTGTTTCTCGATCTTTAGTTGTACAATGTATGTGTATGTTTTGTAGATCGTTGTTTTTCCTTTTGTCCTTTTTCTCTTGGCCATTGTGTTGTCTGTTCTTCGATTTTCGGATTCTGATTGCCCCCCTTTGGTATCTTCAAACTCTTCTTATGAGTGGAGGTTTGGACCCATAAAACTAGCTTAACCCCGTCACTTTTATTGAAGTGCTTGTGCCAAGCCAGGAAAGTTATGGGCATCGATTTTACCCTTTTCTGCGATTTAGATGTTTGATTTCTGAATTGTTCTAACTATGTGGTATTTTTTGCTTTTCAATTTATGAAGCACGTGTTTCTCCTTTTACTGTCGCTAATCTAAGAATACCGAAAAGACAATGGACAATCCAGAAAAAGGAAGGGGCAATTAAAAAAGGACAATCCAGAGAAAGGAAGAGACAATTACAAAAGGACAATCCAGAGAAAGGAAGGGGCAATTAAAAAAGGGCAATCCAGAGAAAGGAAGGGACAATTAAAAAAGGACAATCCAGAGAAAGGAAGGGACGATTAAAAACGGACAATCCAGAGAAAGGACGGGACAATAAAAAAAGGACAATCCAGAGAAATTGGCAGCATAGAGTTCACAAGACGAAGAAACATATAACAAAATATCCAAAAAACAAACACAAATAACATAAATAAGACATGCACCCTCCTTCAAACAACTGGAGGTTAAGACAAACTAAACTTTGTTTTATGCGGAAATCGTAACGGAAATTACAACACAGAACTCAGATTGTAAAGACACTATGAAGGTGGTACCTTACACTTCAGGTAAAATTTGATCTACTCGTTTAATTTTTTTTTTTTTTTTTTTTTTTTNTTTTTTTTGGCAGTGTGTTTGAATATATCCATTATAATAAATATCAAAATTTTAACAAATTCCAACCAACAGACTCAGAGCTATAAATTCACTAGCCACATAGCAGCTTTTCTCTCTGTGGTTTTGATCACCAAGATGCTTGAAATCTGCATACAAACATCATATGGTCAAAACGTTCAACTGATTTTAAAGAGTTATCTCCCTGTAGTGTTAGGTACCACACCCCTCGTAACATATTTATTTGATTGAATGATCATGTATTACTTTAAGCATATTTTAGTGTCAAACAAGTACAGACAATGAATCAGAATATTGTTTGCTTTATGGTGTTTAACGCCACTTTTAACAATATTTCAGCTATATGATGGTGGTTAGTTTTATTGGTGGAGGAAACCGGAGTACCCGGATAAAACCACCGACCTGTCGCAAGTCACTGACAAACTTTATCACATAATGTTGTTCACCTCGCCCTGATTGAGATTCGAACTCACAACATAATAAGGGAACTCAATGAGAGGAAGATTTGGCTACGTTTTGTGATTGTCAGTTTAAGTAAATTTCGAGATTGCATTAAAATATCCAGTAATAATTTAATGTGATTTGAATACTGCAATCTGATTGGCTGATCCGCCTGGAGAAAAAAAAATTGGTTACACTTGATAACCTGGATTAGTATTGTGACGTCACCAACATATTCATTCGCCAACGAAAAAATCAAATAATCACATGAAATAATCGTAATTAAAATCGAGGAATCATTAAATTTTGTTCTAAAAATTAAATTATAAGGAATATATTAAATTTTTGAACAGGTTATACTTAGATAACCTGGTTTGTAACAACTTACGTTTTTTTCACAAACGGCTTCGTGGTTTATTAAGCGTAAACTGTCGCAAACCAGGTTTTATCGTATAACCTTTTCAAAAATTTCAAATATTCCTTAAATAAAATTAGTTTCTAGTATATACTGTTTATATGATACAGTATACTCAAAATTTGGCTTTAGCGATCAATTATTTTTTTCTGAATTCCACCGCAGAGAGTCTTTATTTCATTTTGTCCAAAATGGGTATCTTTTTATAACATACTTTTATGTGAATATATTCTGTAAAAGGGGGACCGTAATGGTCGTGATCGTATTGTAGTTGGATTTACAACTACCTTTGCAATCAGTGCCTATCACCACTAACGTTGTGAGTTCGGATCACGCTCAGGCGATGTGTACTCTATACAAAATTATGTGATACAGTTTGTCAGTGACTTGTGACAGGTCAGTGGTATTCTCCACGTACTCCGATTATCTCCACCCAATAAAACTGACCACCACGATATAACTGAGATATTGTTGAAAGTAGACACCATGACCCTAACCCTCACCCTTTAAAACATACTTTTGTGTGAATATATTGTATAAAAGTATCACAATTTATATCGTACTCAGGGGCGGATCCAGGGGGGCGCACTCGGCGCCCGCCCCCCCCCCCCCCCCCCCCCAA
>MJUT01043768.1:43089-69676 GCA_002080005.1 Gigantidas platifrons
AAAAAAAAAAGGAAATAACAGTCTCATTTTCGACAATTTTCACATAATTTATTAAATTTTCCGAAAAAAGGGGCCGAGCACGTGACGCCTTGGGAACGACGTCTATTTACAGATTCAGTACATACGAAAATGTAGTCAACTTTTTAAACCAATCAAAACACGTATAAAATGACATGTGACTCTAAAATTAATGTATTTGGTGTTAAACAGTAATCACTCACTCACTAACTCATTTTTACGGGCCATTATTAAAAGTATTGGGAGAATTTATTCGTATTGTTCGCCCAGTGGTCAGTGTTTCGGCACTGACATGAATGGTTTATTACATAATTCATTATTGAAATTTACAATTCCTTAAATAGGTTTTGACAGCTGATAGAACAGGTGTTAATCATTTGGAAAGAGGTTCCGATGAACAATATAACGCTGTTTGTAGGGACACTTTTACATTTATGTATCTGATAGAGGGGTCATCATGGTCGTCATCGTATGGTAGTTGGATTTACAACTACCTATGCAATGAGTGACTATCATCACTAAAGTTGTGAATTCGAATCCCGGTCATGGCGAGGTGTACTAGATACAACATTATGTAATAAAGTTTGTCAGTGACTTGCGACAGGTTGGTGATTTCCTCTAGGTACTCCGGTTTCCTCCACTAATAAAACTGACCGCCATGATATAACTGAAATGTTGTGGAAAGTGGCGTTAAACAATATATTCAATAGGGTACGTGACAGAAGATCCATTTCTTCACCTTCCGTTGAAATGCCAAAATAACTAAAATCAGATTTATGGTGCTGTGGTTTGCAAGATTTCACCTTTCGTAAAAGCTTTAACTGGAATAATACAATAAGAATTCCTTAATAAGGTTTTTTTTTCATATCAGTAAAGAGAGCAGGGGAGAGATGCAATGTTAATCAGATTGGCTAGATTTTTTCTTCAGTATTAGGTTTTGATAAAAAAAAAAATACATGTTAAGAGTTATCTTTCTTTGTTCCAGTTTTAATTCGGCAGAGAAAAAAAACCCATCAAATGATGATATGAATGTAAATGAAATTTATAGTTCATCCCATTTTAGGATTACAACAGAAATAAGGTTTTTTTCTATATGCCGGGAACGTTTCTCGAAAGTCTGGCGATTATTCATCCAGTTTTCCGGGGTAAGAAATAATTAATCTCTCGACCGAACTGAGGCAATGGTGACCATCTTGGATTTGAAATTACACCAAACAATAACAAAAAAAAAATCAGGACCCATATAGAAACATTTCTGGCAAATACTGTGTATATGGGTAGATTGCGGATGTCAAAAATGTCATGACCAATCAGAGGACGGGGCTGTCATGTTAAATTTTGAATCTCTCTGAAAGAGTGAAACGCTTATGACATACGGACGGGCCGGATACTCAACACAGCCTGTTGCTAAGATGAGCTAAAAACCTATCGGATTCTAGCAAAAAGTTCTCTGAAACTGACATGCATCATCAAAATCCTCGAGTTGCTAAATGACAACATATGTGTTATGTATGGTGGACGTGTTTTTCAACAGTAGGAATTCCTATAGGTACCATCTGTGCTCCACTTCCCGTTGACTTAAATTTATTCGTATAAAGTATACTTCAGGCAGGAGATTCTCAAGCAAGACGAAAGGAAGGTATCCCGGCCACTCCCATTTAGACCATCAATTCACTAAATAAATCCAAGTGTGCGGTGACTATATACTGATCACATTTATACCTTGGAACTTAAAATAAAGGACATTGCATGTACAGCTAGATCGTTCTCATACCTTGACCTACATGTACGTGTATTCATAGAAATTGACAGTGATTGCCGATTTAGACGAAACTTCACAACAAAAGAGTCTATTCCAATTTTACCATTGCAAACTTTCCATTTATATCTAGCACCATTCCAACAGCGCCTGCACATGAAATATACATGTATATCACAGTTGATACGGTGTTATGGTCGCTATCATGACCTAGCTTTTAACCTTTACGGAATAGCTGTCACAGATGACCGACGATATGTTCTGTGTGTAGCAGTGACAATCTCGTCTGTCCTTCCTCTTCCATGACTTATTAATAAGAGTAACACAATTGGTGCCACCAGTGGAGCAGAAACTGCCTATCCTTCCGGGGCACTTGAGTTCACCCCAGATTTTTAAGAGAGTTCGTGTTACTCAATTTATTGTTTACTGTGTAATGTTTTGAGGACCATTGATAGTATTTTTGTCTTTTGATCATTGTATTGTCTCTCCTGTGATTTACGGTTTCTGATTACCCTTTTAGTCTTCAAACATATTCTACGTTTGCTTACTTTATGTTGTATTATAAATATGCAGGCCCGGATTATCCCATAGGCCAGTTAGTACAGGTTGCATCCTAGGGTCCTCAAGCTAGGGGCATTGAAATTGTTTACTTCAAGCTATTTAAATGTCTCGAAAATATATCACGAGTAAAATATTCCAGACGGGTGACGGCGAGTTAGAGGGTAGCTCCGTCTGAGGGGGCCATAATTTCATTAGCCTAGAGGCCCCAAAAGGTCATAATCCGGTCCTGTTAAGTATGATATGGTACCTATCACTGTTGAGCAATCATTAAGTTTCATGTACATGAATGTATTAATTAACGGTACCACAAGGGCTTGGTATATAACTGTCATTTGCATGAGCATGTTATACACTATACTTTTATCTTTGACTGGATACGATGGTAGATTCTATCCACCAGTTCGTGACAATGTAATTTTATGTTGTACTTATTTTTTAGTGCTCGAGTTGGAAAACATTTCAGCTCATCCTGCATCAGCAGTGTAAGAATCCCTGATGGTGTTTAGATCTTCGTTACCTCAGCTACTAAATAACTCAAATGGAGAGAGTGCGTGAGTGATTGTCGCTTAACAACAACTCAACAATCTTTCAGCTATATCATGATGAGAACAAGCTAATTTTCAATGAAATGATGATGATGATGCTGATGATGATGATGATGATGATGGTGGTGGTGGTGGTGGTGATGGTGATCATTGATGGTGTTGATGATGATGACGACGACGAGGAGGAGGAGGAGAATGATGATGATGGTGGTGATGATGATGATGATGACGATGATGATGATGATGACTCCACTCGGACACATTATCCTGATTCCGAGCAAACCAGTCTTTGCTTTTTCTCCTTAATGCTGCGTGCTCAACAGAAAAACACCAAATACCTGTATAATTTTCTTGTTTGACCTGACTCAAACCCACGATCTACCGCACTCAAGGCCAGCATGCTAACCACTACACCCCTTTATATTGTGGGTTAAGAATCATGGTGTTTAACACACCTGTCAGCAATATTTCAGTAATACCGTGGGTGTCAGTTTTATTGGTGGAGGAAACTGGAGTACCCAGAGAAAACCACTGACTTGCCGCAAGTCACTGACAAACTTCATATAATGTTGTATCGAGTACACATCCAGAGATGCCAACCCTAAATGAAGCCCTGGGGGTGTCCATGCGGCCAGGGGTCTGGGGTAAATGGTGTAAAATCCTGCATTCTGGGCATCTCCAAAGACATGATTTAATGCTTCAAACTGCTCAATTTTTTTACTGAAATATTTGTTGGATAAACTGTCAGGGGGCATTTCTTAAGGTTAATCATTAGTTTCTTACCAGAAAGTTTGTAAATGTTACTTCCGCCTTTATTACATTCATGGGGGTAAAGGTATTCGTCACCTTACGATGTGTTTGGGCAATTTTTGCCAGTTCCAAATGCTTGTTCGACTTCACATGCTAAACTCAAATCTCCTTTCCTTTCATGAGCTACCGATATATCTACAGCACAAATACTACACCATGCAAAAGAATCACCACACTTAGAATTGTAGAAGCAAGGAAACAATTGTTTATATTCATTGAGAAACTTCTGTTTATGTTCTATTTTTCTTTTTCTTGACAGGAGACATCGGCAGTGAAGCCGCCATATTGATCAAAACACATGCTATACTTCGATATCACTAGAACACTTGACGATACCACTGAAAAACATTTGAAGCACCTATGCGAAACCGATTAAAACAAACATGACAACTAGTCGGAGAAAAGAACTACTAAAATCAGAGAGCAGATTTTGGGGGCAAAAATCGGAGAAACTCCGACGAAATCGGAGATGTTGGCATCTCTGCACATCATCTCAGAAGGATTTGAACACTCAATGTTAGTGGTGATATACGGTACTGATTTGTGAAACATCATTATGATCATAATATAAAACTAAATCATATGATATGTGAAAATATTTATTTTCTGTTAATGGCTACAAGTATGGCAGATGCCATTTTTTCTAATTAACAATATGGTCTGTGTACTACAAAAAACTAGACTCTGTACAGTAGGTGTAGTTCTCTCCCTTTGTAACAGATTGTTGTTATCTCCCCTGAATAACAATGCTGTAGTTCTATGAGGTCTGACCTTCAAGTGACCAATCGAATACAAATGACATGTGACTTGTAAATGACTTGTAATATGAGGAGGTACATGTATTCAGTTGATGTATAAATATGAAAATTTTGTTAGTGAGAACAATAAAATGTCAATAAATTTGACCAATTCAATTCAATTATTCAAAAGCATAGCATGTACAACGAAATAATGACTAAATATAATTATGTTTTTTTAAATTATGAAAATGATTACTTTTTTTCATCAGCATTTAAAATAGATTCTTCAATAATTTTTTCAATAAAAAAAAATAAATAAAAATGAAAATTTTTAATTATTTTTTGCAATACTGTAGTAATTAATTTTTGTTAAAATTTATGGTCAATTGAAGGCCAAACCCTGCTCAGACAAAAAAAAACATGGAAAGTAATATTATAAAAGAATAATGAGTAACAAAAATAATGAACATAACAAACAAAAAAATATATATGAACAATAGAATATTAGATACTACCATATATAAGATAAACATATATAAATTTTTACATAAATTACTGATCACATCTCCTTTCGATCAAAAGTGTATATTTCTATAGAAAAAAAATGTAATTCAAACTTCCCAGAAAAAAAGTCTTCCAAAAATTATCTCCCTTCTTTTTTGTTGTTGTTGTCAAAAAAAAAATCACATGGCCCCTTACAACATAACAAACAAAAATTAGAAACCGGTCAAGTGTCAATTTATCACATTAGAAATGGAATATTTATAACACCAAACGAAAAAAAAAATAAAACAAGCACCTGTTTTTTAGTATTTTTCTTTGAAATTTTACTGCCCGCTGGCATTTGCTTCTGTAATCTCTTACGGATTTTGTAGGAGCTATTAACACCTTATTTTACTGCAAACGAAATTATCCAAACCAACTTCGTAAGTCATGACAATATTTACTATAAAAATGTAATTTTAAAACAAGACAAAAATTTTGTTTTGTATTCTAGAATTGAAATGACAAACATCGTGTGGTGAGACCAATGGAAAAATGTATAAGCTATCGATAAAAATAATAATTACTGTTGTACATTTACAAAGCTCCTACAAAACCCAAAAAGGATGTACAATTTATTGGAGGGAAAGGGAAAAAAAGAGAAAAACAAAACAAAGTAAGAAGCATCATTCTTCATTCAGTTCTAAAAAAAAACCAACATGAAGACTTGTGTCTTATAGTCTTAAAATATATGTACAACATCCAGGACTCAATATTAACACATCCTCAGGAAATTATAGTCCTTAAAAATAAAAACTTCAATAAGAAATGGTAAACAATTCTGTGTATCCTAGTATCTGGTCCCATTTAAAAAAACAATAATGTTTTCATGTTGCATTCGGTCCCATTAATTAAAAAAAAAAATCAGTTACATTCTACCTATCAAAAAGAGCCAAGGTCAGCTTGGAAGAAGAAAAAATAAAAGATGATATTCATAAAATTTTTAATCAATAACAAAATATTGTTGAAAGTGGCATTACACACCATAATCTAACCTTAATCAATAACATTTCAAAGTGATATCCAATAAATAGTCAAATAAAAAGTTGCTCAAGTTTTTTTTAACAAAGCAGAACTATTTTAATTTCATCACACAAGTAATGTATGGTATTCTTTCATAATCATGCCATCCGAGCAGAGCAAAACAAAAAGAATATAATCAAAATTACTTTTCATTTTTACCAGGTTTGGTTTTTAATAGGTATTAACAATAATGGAATCAACTTTAAAACCAATATACGAAAATGAGGTATTTGCTTTTATTATTTTTTATTAATTTCTATCGTAACACTGTTTTTCCATTCAAAGAGTCGTAACCATTTAACAAGAATTTTATGTAATCGCTTTTTATCAAAATATCAATAAAAAAACCAAAAAAAATCATTTACCATTTCAAATCTTCGTTAGATGTAGTTCTATTCTCTGTTTGTAATATATTCACCCAAAAAAAAAAAAAAAAAAATCAAAAATGATCCCATACATTTCATTGGTCAATCAATTCACACCATGATTCTAAAAATAGAAATATTTCAATGAACCATCTTATTCACAGAATTACAAAAACACATGAATTAAATCACATATATACATCAAGAATTGAGCAGAAAATTAAATAAAAATTCGCCAATTTAATTTAATTTTTTTTATTTACTTTTTTTTATGCAAATAAATGTTTTAAATATGGAGACATTAAGAAATATATCATTAATTATTAAATTTGCAAGTTTCGAGTCCAAAAAAAAATGTAAATAAAGCATTAATTAAATAATTTATAAAATACAAAAAATAATACGAGGTAGAATATATATAAAATCTATGAAATGCAGATGTTCTTTTAGAGACAGAAAAAATACGGGAGCTAGAGTTATCTGCCTTTAAAATGTCAAAAATAATGTAAGTCATTTGGGATATAATGTAGGCTTCTTTATACTATGGTCATGAAAATTGCACGATTTAGCCAGTGTAAAACAAGTAGTAGAAGGCACAAGTATTCTTCCTTTATACTACAAATAAGATTGATTGATTGATTGTTGTTTAACCTCAAAGGAGAAGTATTTTTGTTTTTGTTAGTAGTAGATGTACACTATTAATTGAAATTTCGATATTCGAAATTAAACAATACATGTTCTTATTAGGTCTTTAACAGTATTTTTGAGATTGCCAACTTTCGTGCAATTTTCAATTGGATTTGGTGTAAAAGAGCCTTAAATAGATAGCACTAGACAGAAAAAGAAAAACAAACTTAAGAACATAGATATAAATAATTATTAGAAGCATTAGTGAGTTATCTCCTTGTCTTAAGTTAAAAGGTTGGAGATCATATACAGAGGAGAGATTACAAAATTATCTCCCTTGCCAAATTTGATAAAGGGAGATAATAACTTAATAACTTCCTGTGATTACATAATTATCTCCCTTGCCAATTTTGATGAAGGGAAATAATAACTTGCTTGTGTCTGCAAAATAAATTGAGCACAAGCTATGAAATAAAGTAAGACATTTTTGGGGTCCCATTCACTACATAAACATGTAAATCTGGACTTATGTAAGCATTTGGGGAAACAATTCCATTGAACAAAATAAAGCATCTTAATTTGGCTTTTTAAGTATTAAATAAAATTTTCAAAATGTTTAAAAAAAAAGAAAAATCTAGTGTGATTCTATTCTCTAATAAAACATTTCATTTTAATTTAAATTTACTAGCTTTAACAAAATATTGCATTAACTACAAGTTAACAAAAACATTAAAAAGGTCATCGAAGTGCATAATATGAATAAAAACGTGCAGATGTTCAAAATTATTTACTGGAACTGTAAATTTGCGCTTAAAAAAATATCAGTTTTTTTTTGCGTATAGATATATAAATATATCTCATTCAAGAGGTAGAGAGGAACAAAATTCCGTAAATAGAAAAAAACAACATCTGACTAAAACAGTGACCCGTTTCAAAAACATTGCATGATGGGGGATTATAATCTGGCGATAAAATTCTTAGCTGAGGTCTGAAATGTTATCAACAATACTCTTTTCCTGTATCTACAAGGAAAACAACTTAAAATCTTGCAAATGTCATACAAATATTATTTGTACAAATTATCGTCACAACAAAACATGATTAAAGTGTCTTGTCGTTAATTATTCAAAACAATTAACATATAATTAGCATATACATAAGCAGTCGACATCATTTGATAAACCATCAATATGAGCTGTACAAAACAAAATTCAAATATATATATATATATTTGTATCTAGAACATAGTATTATGAAATGAGGTAATTCTTCAATGTTATGAGCGCTATATATATATAACAATGATGTAATTTCTACAGAGCAATTAATTAAAAAGTGCAACAACAAAAACTGAAGACACAACTACTGACGTCATATTTATGAGGTATTCTTAGTAACAGAGGTAGTGCGTAATTAGCCTCAAAGCATGTATCTCATTATCTCTTTTTTCTTTCCTCGACAAATTATCGCATCAGAAAAATTGTTCAATTTTCCCCGGCCCGCATTCGGAAGTTTAGCGAATCACAAAAATTGTTCAATTTTCCCCGCATTTGGAAATTTAGGGAATCACAAAAATTGTTGAATTTCCCCATGCAATTTAGCGAATCACAAAAATTGTTGAATTTTTCCAAGTCAAGTCACAGTTATTTTTCTTATTTAGGATAGACGATAAACAAAAGTGTCACTTGAAGAAAGACAGCATATACATTTTTCCTTAAATTTTCCGATTTCCAGCTAAAGTAAACAGAGACATAACTCCGGAACCATAAAAAGCATAATACCCAAACAATGGTCTTTGATGTCTGTATTTTGATCAAAAACATTGTGTAAAATTTCGAAACATTTGGGTTACGGTTATGGGGTTTAAAGTCACTTTCAATAACATTTCAATTATATCATGGCGGTCAGTTTTATTGGTGAAGGAAACTGGAGTAACCGGGGAAAACCATCGACATGCCGCAAGTCACTGACAAAGTTTATCACATAAAGTTGCATTGAGTAAACCTCAGCATGAGCGGGGTTCAAACTCGCAACTTTAAGAGTGATAGGCACTGATTGATTGCACAGGAAGTAGTTATCCAATTACCATACGATCACAACAGCCTCCTCAAAATATTTGGACAGAAAATACTTAAGTTAAGGCATAAAAACCACAAATTTGCCATTTACAACTAAGGGACATAACTCTGTAAGCATTAAAGGAAAAATATCCGAACATGAGTTTATCTCTGTATTGTAGACAAAAGCATTTTTAATTAGTTTTAGCTATAATAATTTGCTTTACGAAAATTAATGTTTTTGAACAAAACCATGATTGATTTTGATTGATTTTTAATTGAAATTTTAAGGGAGATAATGCATTTTCAGTTTCTCTTCTGTCAGATGCATAGTAGTGGTGAAAAGTAAATATAACTTGTTGTTATTATTAATTTTATAAATACTATTATTTAAAGACGACTGAAAATGTCATATTTTGACACAGATAATTATCAAAGATTAATTATATCAGATGTAAACAGAAAAACAATGACCTTTCATCACATAAACAATGACATAGTTAATGTCACCTCTACAACACAAATTTGTTAACAGATATAATTAAAAACTGACAGAATTGATTCCAGAAAAAAAAAGTTATTGAAACAATCTAATGTATCCAAGAATTACTTCCCCTTGATTATTTGTCAAAAGTACAAATATATTGAAAAGCCAAAACTTTATTAATACCAGAGCTCAAACCCCCCCNCCCCCCCCCCCCCACCCCCAAATCACCAAAATAAAATGGCTTAGGTATTAACCCCTTAAACAAGCATAGCCCTTAGTTTCATATGAGTTTTCATTGAACAAAATAATGTGACTCGCCAACAACGTCCTTGATACATATAGAATAAAGTCATATATGAAGGTCAAGACAGACATTATTGCTAATATTACGAGTCGTGACACTAATAATAATGTCTGTCAAGACATTCAAAACTGATGTTATTGTTTTTATCGATAGCATCATAATGTATTTGACTCGCTAACATCATAATGTAAACGTCTCACTGTCTGCTAAATTTCAGAATCATGGTCAGTCCGATGATACTAAAAATATCCTTCGCAGATCATGATTGAGATCAAAATTGACAACCAAAATACTCCTCGCTGATCATGAGCTAAAAGGAAAAATGCATTAATTACCGATTTTTTATCCGAAAATCGAAAGAAATAGTGAGATACATTTATAACAAGGCAACATTTATAGGCATGGATTCTTAAACAGTACTCATATATATATATATATATAATATATGTAAATATACATTGATACTACGATTTTTAACAATAATTACTAAATAATTTATACATGTGATACTACTACATAATTTCCAAACGTATAAAATTTCAGGTCTAAATTTTCAAAACCCGAAAATAACTGGGGGAAAAAACAAGCTGAAGTTTTTTTAATTATTGTGCAGATTCGCAAAAAAATAAAAGGCTGTTTTTAATTCTTTTCAGATATTTTCTGTATATCGCTAAAATCCGTTCACAGTAAATCCTGTCATGTTATTTTGAGGTATATTTTGTAGAAAAATTTATATATATATTATTATTTTCAAGAAAGTCTCGTAAACGTAAAATATTCCGTTCAAAACTCAAAGACCAATTGCATGTACATGTACCACATAATTTTCAGGTAAAGATTCATATAATTTTTTGAGGTAAAGATTTATATAATTTTTCGAGGTAAAAAAATTCATATAATTTTTTGAGGTATTGATAAATATAATTTTTTGAGGTTAGATGGAGGTAAAGATTTATATCGACATTTCTTGAGGTAAAGAATTACATATTTATTTTGAGGTAACTTTTATCAATAGAAATAATTTTCACATTTTCAAGGTGATAATAAATTTATCTATTTATTGCATTTCTTGTAACAAACTAATTTTAAGATGTAATTCACATCAATATATAACAGCTTCTGGAAAAATCATCCTTCTTATCTAAATATATTATTGTTTGCAAAGGGGGTAATCAAAGTTGTCAAATATATGGACAGTACCTCTACTTGGAAAACCAAAGAGAGGGGGTGTGTGGGGTTATGGTGTTTAACGCCACTTTCAACAATAGTTCAGTTATATCATGGTGGCCTGTTTTATTGATGGAGGAAACCAGAGTACCCAAAGAAAACCACTGACCTGTTGACACTCACTGACAAATTTTATCACATAATGTGCAATGAGTACACCTCACTGTGAATGGATTTTGAAGTCACAACTTTAGTGGTGATAGGCACTGATTGCATAGGTAGTTGTAAATCCAACTACCATATGATCGTGGCCACACCTGCCCCTTATGTGTAATAGAAAATTAAATTGAATCGGTAGTATTATTTTCATTGTCCCCCCCCCTTTGTAATGCTGGGCTGAACTAAAAATGATGTATTTAGAAGAAGCCTGGTAGACATACAAAAAAAGATTTATACTTGAAAAATGTTTATGTACAGAAGATGATTTATTTGCAGGATAAATGTGATTCTACTCCCCAACTTAGAAGTTAATTATTGTCTGTTAATGTATAAATACTGAATTCCCCTGAATAACACCTCTTAAAAAAAAACCTGAGTTATCCTCCTTGATTAATAATATGTACCTTACTCTCCTATAAATATAATCCATGAATTATGTCCCCTGATTTCAAATAAAATTTAACTCATGCTCCTGAATTATCTCCCTTAGAATAAAACATTTTAAATATCAATAAATAACAAATTATGTCCCTTGAATATTAATAACTGGACCCTTGCTGTGACCTCTGCAATCTTTCTCTTAACAAAAGTATAAAAGCACAACAGAGATCCAGTTAATTATTTCATCTGATCCTGAGTTATCTCCCGTTTGTATGAATATTAGAGTTATCTCCCATTGTATAGAATATTGAGGTAAGGATAAGAAATTTTACCCTGAACAAAAAAAAATGTTCTCACATCTACAATATTTTATGTCTGTATATAGATATAATGTAAATATATATTTATATATATAATTAATTCATTAAATTATGTACAAATTACAACAAATTAACATATGATCTTCAAAATACTGTATTTGAAGATAATACCCAATAGAAAGAAAAACAAGTGAACATTTCTATGCAGAAAGCATTTAAAATGTTCGTCATTGCAAAAATTCAAAAAATTTGATTGTAATGCAATAATGGATATAGCAAAAGTTTTGATTGGATAACACACATTCACAGCTAACATCAATGATGCATGACATACTTTACAAATTCTTCAATTTTATATCCAATCATAAAAGGTGTCTTAGCTGATACTGTAAATCTTTTTTAATAATAGAAAAAAGGCCTGGCATCCCACAACGGTATATTTTCAACAAAAAATTTGTAAAATTTATTCTTTTCTTTCAGTTCCTTTTTCTTTTTTAAATAAATTAAGAAAAAAAAAAACAACAGTTTTAGAGTTAAGCAGGAACTTTTGATGTTTGGAATAGTAAAAAAAAAATTCATACGAAATTTGTTGATGGAATATCTTAATGATTTTCCATTGGTGTAAGGTACACATAAAGGTCTCTATTGCAACTCTTAAATAACTGATGTCAAGAAATATTTTAAATAATACTGTTACAAAATATGTGTCTCATTTAAAATATTCAAACTCGTAAATATATAATTATCATTACACATCCAATCAAATCATCACATATATCTTTCTGCCGAAACAAAAAACAGTTTTTCTTTGTCAAATACACAATATTTTGTGCAAAAAAAAAAAAATTTACATACACATAATAATAATAATGATACCCGCAATTAACATGATCCACAAAAATTGTGTACCACAAAAGTTTAAATGTTTACCAAAAAAACAAACAATTATTTAACGATTCCCCGAGGTTTTGTGGAAATAACTGTTCTCCACATATTTGTCTATACAAGAACTAGTGTAAATGCTCAGAAACATGCAATGAAAAGTAGACTTTATCATGGCAATCTTCGCTACATATGGGACAGCAGAAAGGCTGCATTCTTCCACCTGGATGTATTTTTGAATGGATCCTATACATAGCATATTCTGAGAAATAACATTCGCACGGTTCACATTTGTACAGTTTACCCGCAGCAATTAAAGCAGCAACGTTATCTGCTGAGTTTTCCAAAGCTGCTAAGTTAGCTCCTTGTGAGGTGGCAGCACTGTCTCCTGATTGTATACTAGCTTCGCTGGGACTTCGCGCTGCCATCAACGGGAATATATCGTTTCCCATTTTGCAACAGCTCTTTACTTGTACCCCTACATCTGATGAGTCAATTTTCAAATTCGAATCCATGACGTTGTTTTTCATACTCTCTGAACCACTCAACGACCTTGATCTTGAACGGCTCATTGAGGTAGGTGAAGGGATTTCATTATCGGTACCCGCATCTTTATGAACTGATAAATTGAGCGCATCCTTCTGTTCCGACTGACTAGACGTGTCGAACCCCGCTGAAGGTGGCGGAATTTCTGAGGTAGACTGAAGAGAGAATAGTGATGGCAATGAAGCTCCTGCCATTGCTTGGTTGTGGTAATTCATAAATAAAGCATTAGACATTGCCACTGAGGTAGGCAGTGAAAACAAACTATTAAAGTTACTGTACGGTGAGGTATCGGTGAACTTGGAATTTGGTATTTCAGAGGAGCCTGACAAGTTCATCATTTCCGTTTTCTGATTACTGGTAACGTGGTTGGACTGCTGGGAGTCATTCTTAACAAACAGATCCCAAACACTTTCAGCAGATATACCGTGACGCCGTGCATGTCGTCGTAGAGTCGATCCCCTCGTAAACTTGGCTCCACAGATGTTACATTGGTATGGCTTAATACCATCATGCAACTTGATATGGGACTTCATGTTATTCTTGTAACCAAATCTCTTTTTGCAGATCGGACATTCATATGGTTTCTGGCCTTCGTGGGATTTAAGATGAAAACCCATGTGACTTTTGGGTATATCCCTCCCACATATATTACACATTTCTTTTTCTTCATTACTATCAACATCACCTTCCATACTCATCGGCATTTCTGATGGAGACTCCTGTTCCGGTGATGTCAAATTTTCGTTTGAATCCGATTCATTCATTTCGGCATCTCCCTCCAATTCATCATCTTCCATGTCATTGTTGATGCCGTTAATGCTTTCCTCAGCAAACATTCCGTTCGCAATATCTTGTAAATACTGGAGGGACTCTGTTTCAGTTGGCGGAAGGTCGTGACTTTTTAGATGGTCGAAAAGATCTTGATGAGATATAGCTGCCTTTCCACAGTTTCTACACAACCATGGACCAACCTGATGATTTTTGTGTATATGAAAGCGTAGACTATCTTTTTTCATGAATGATGATCCGCAAATCGCACAAACATGTGACGATCCGTCTGCCTCTTGTCCTCCCTCATTTGTACCCGTTTCGTGTATCCGTTCATGATTGATGCGCAACGCTGCCTTAGAAAATCTTTCTCCACAAAATCGACAAGCGTATGGTTTAAATTTGGTATGTATTTGTTCATGAACATGTAGTTGCCAAGAGGAAGCAAACGTTTTGCCGCAAACGCCACACTTTATATCTAAACCATTTCCTGATTGGTCTAAATTCTCTCCATTATTATTCTGCTCTGATTTTCCATTTTCATTTATATGACCCATCATTCCTGCTTCAGAACTTGGCGATTCTCTTTTTATTCTTTTATTCATTTCGTCGAACTTTAAATCATCGCTTTCTATACTTTGTCGTAATTTTTCGAAGTTTTCGATGTCCGATCCATTCGTATTGGCCATTTCATCATTTGATACAGATTCTTGATCATCCCGTTGTCCACTAGATGTACGTGATGGTGATTTGTTGAAGTCCATGGCTGCTCCTAAGTGGAATGGCGAGAGTGACATTGACCTAAAATTACTTTGTTTGTAAGCAGCAAGAGCCGAGTGGAGGTCGGCAAGGTGATGAGAGTCTGGCATAAGTTCCCTGCTATGCAATTTGTCTCCATATAAAGAAGCTAAATGGTCCTGAGTTTCTTTTTTCACATTTACACTCGTCTGATTTTCTAAAGAGTCATCTCTCTTGAATTTTGAAGATGATTTTGAGGTAGATGCCGAATGAGGTTTTAATGAAGTCCCTGATAATTTATCGTAACCTGAGGTAGAAGATTCTAAATTGTTCCTGCCATGTGGCGAGGGTAGTTGAGGAAATTTTGATTTTTTATCATCATCCTGTACAATTCCACATACTGCAGCGCGCAATCGTGGACAACGCTTTTCATGATAACGTCTCGTTGTGGATCGCGTGAACACTTTTGCACAATAACTACATGTTCTTGATTTCCTTGGGTACCCATTTGAGGTAAACTGATATAAATCACCCGTATAAGCATAATTTGGCATGGCAACGCCACTTATTCCGTATGGGAATGAACTATGCTGCCCTTCGACCTTTGTACTGAAATTCAACGCCATGCTATTTAAAAGTCCCTGAGAACTTAATATCTCCTTTGCTGTTTCTTTGCTATGTGTATATGGTGAATTGACTAAATGACCTTCACCTGGTCGTGGATAGTTCAAGGTCAATTGTGAATTCTTTATGAATCCCTGAGAGTCACTAGTCCTTGACAAATCCATTATGTCATAATGTATTTCAAATATTTCCCTGATATACAACAAAAATTCTGAGATTCACAAAAAGTTTCCATTGTCATCGATAAAATCTGAAAAGACAAAAAAATTAAATAATAAGAGTTAAATGATAATAAACATTACCGTGACAACATTTCAAACAATCTTCATAAATATATTTAGGATTAGGAACATAGCAAAAATATTATCATTTAATTTTCAATACTGAAATGCTGTAACCTAATTTTGGAGCACAAGTATATCACTTATCTAGGTCGTTATGACCTAGTGTCGATAATGCTCAACATTACGAGAGTTATGTCATAATACTATGATAGTGGATTAAGTAAGTGAATGTTGTTAAAACCCAAGTGAGCAATTTTTCAGCAACATGCATATGACGGTGAGAATAAGCTGATACCCATGAGATGACATCCATTTTGTAGTAGACCAACAGGCTTAGCTGGATTTTGTATATCACAGTGAGAATAAGTTGATACCCATGAGATGACATCCGTTTTGTATTAGACCAACAGGCTTAGTTGGATTTTTAAAGTGCTAGCTCACTGAAAAAAACAGTCTACGGGTAGGGTAGACATGTTGCTCCACTCTGGCACATTATACAGTATCACATCCAACCAGTCTTTGCTCTGGGTTCTTAAAGGTGTGTGTTGGGTGAAGAAGCCACAATACTAAATTCATAGCCTTTGGTTTAACCTGACTGGGGTTAATACTTGTGATCTAACACACTCAACCGAATACTGATAACAATTATGCCAGTCAGGCAGTTCTATGATAATATATGTACTTTATTAATTAATGCTCTTTTATACTCTTACAGGGTTGACGGCATAAAACAAACATGAACATACAAATCAATCATACATTAAAACAAACATAATTATTATGCAGCTATATTGAGTCCACTCTCCTCGGTGCTAATGACTTTTGAATGAAAGGGGCAGCAAGTTGCATAAGACACGAAGAAGATAAAACAAATTTCGAGATTTTGAATGTGATTATTTCCCAGCAATTTTGGGTATAAATTTTCAATCTGGGTTAACATGAAACATATATGACAAACAGTTTGCTCAATTTCTTCAGATTTTCTACAGGGCTCTAAAATCTCTGCAGCGATACAAATGCACTTGCTGCATATAATTTTCATGTACAATTGAAACTGCTTGTTCGTCAACTCGAATAAGTTGTTTCGTTGAATAATGCAAAGGAAAAAATATGTCTGTTCAATAGATTAATACATTCTAGATGGTTGATTGATTGGTTTATGGTGTTTAATGCCACTTTCAACAATATTTCTGTTATAAAGTGGCAGTCAGTTTTATTGATGGAGGAAACCAGAGTACCTGGAGAAAACCACTGACCTGCCGCAAGTCACTGACAAACTTTATCACATAATGTTGTATCAAATACACCTCACCATGAGCGGAATTCGAATTCACAATTTTAATGGTAATAGACACTGCTTGCACAGGTAGTTGTAAATCCAACTACCATACGATCACGGCCACAGGGGTTCCTTAATGCATTCTAAATAACATGAATATCAGGATATTTTAAAATAAAATCCTAGGTTCCTCTAACTGTGTATAATGTACTTTTATAAATAAAAAGATATCCCTGAATTACCATTACAAGGAGATAAAAATTTCATGCAATTTCCAGTGAGTTAACTCCAGACCCCCTCAATGACCTTGACTTGATTAGATAAGTTCAAAGTACAAACCAAAGCCAAAATTTCAATTTTCTGCATGCTAGGGGATATTTATAAAACTTTGATATTCTAATACATTTTTACTTTGCCATTTTTTATCTTTTTTTTTTCTTTTTTTTTTGAAAATTTTACCAGACCCTTATAACTGTGGTTTGAGAGGAAAACAAGTTTTATTTAGGAAACACCATAGTTTTCAACATGGAATAAAAGTAATTTGGAATATAATCCAATTTATCATTTATTTCTATAATATTGACTGGTTGAATTTCAATACTTGGTTTCTATCACATAATTCACAGGTGTATATGAATTTTTAGCAGTTTGCTTAAATTTCAAGTTCATATCTAAGGTGCCGATAATCTAACTTTGAGGGGGGAAGGGCAGCTGTCTTTTACTCAGAGCCAGAAAAAAATTTCACAAAAAACACAAATCAGATTTTTTTTCCATTTAACTAAAAAAAATTTGTTGAAAACTGCAATGTTGTATTAGTATTTTTTTATTTTTAGATATCTTTTTCCATAAAATTTGATGACAAAAATCTATTTAAAAAAAACCATAGCACCCTCCCCCTTAAAGTTAAAAGTTAAATAATCGATCACTAAACACAGGCAATGCCAAATAATGTATTTATATTTGTTTCATACAGTATACACATACATATTTAACTTATAAATCACAGATTGGTCATCAAGACCACATATGCCATGTGCTATTTTTGGTGCCAGTAACAAAGCCTACTCAAAGTGACAATATTTCTCCAAATGCACATTTTTTTATGGACAAATATGTTATGGGTCAAATTTTGTCATAAATTATATATGTATATAATGTACATTTGTATGTCCACAAGGAAAGATGTCCTAGTGTCCTAAACTTTGACCTTTGCTTGTTAAGTACAAATCCAGTGTGTTAAACCTTGAAAAAATTATTTAGTTTACAACATATTTTTGTTGTCTTTTAGGGGGAAAATATCAGTTCTGACAAATACTTGACAATCTTTTTTCTCTATTTTGAATGAGCATTTTCTCAATCATAAAACATTTGACTTTGACTCAGCAGATGCTTATATTGGTATACATATATTATTTGATTTGATTTGATTTTTGGTGTTTAATGCCACTTTCAGCAATATTTCAGCTATATCATGGCAACTAGTTGTAGTGGTGGAAGAAGCTGGAGTACCTGGAGAGAACCACTGACCATGGGCAAGGAACTGGCAAATTTGATCACTTGCGGCTGTGAGTCGAGTGTACCCTTTTTTTGTAATTTACAAAGCCAGGTGCGAACCCACGCAGTATTGGTGATAGGCTTGTATGAGTTAATAGGTAATCCAACTACCTAACTCATTGACCCACCCAGGCCCTATATACATATATTCTTTCGAGTTTACCGATTTTCCAAATTTGATAAGAATCCTAATCCCCCCCCCCCCCCCCCCCCCCAAAATGTGTATTGTATTTATGGGGTTTTTTTTGTAATAGAAAATGTTTTTTTGTGAGTCAGTTTTAATTTGGTTCTTAAATTACATGTGAGATCCACTGAATTAAATATTTCTACCAAATTACTTGTACTTGTTGCTAAGAAAAAACAATTACAGCAAAAAAAAATTACTCTAAAATGTGACCAATATGGGTTTGATTTTTTGTAGAAAAATTGATCTATAATTGTTTTTTCTCAAATATTTCTAAAAAGCACAATAGAAATGAGACGACTTTCATAAATTCTAAATTAACCATTAATCAAAATAAAATTGCATTGATTCCAAGACAGAGTAATGATAATTAAATACAAGAAAGAAAAAAATGAATGGAATCGTTAATGGTTTGACCACAAGTAACCTTAAGCAGAAAAAAAACATGTTTACTTATGAAGATTTAAAGTCTTAGACATAGCAGACCAACGAAAATCAATACAATATCCAACACTACACTGAGCAAAAAAAATCTTGTGCGCAAGTTACCATTCTACGGAAGATGCAAAAAAATATATATCTCCTTTCCTCTCCCAAGGTTTTCTGATAAATTACGAAAAAAAATTAATTTGGACATTAAAATTGTAGTACATTTTTCGTCTTGCGACATATTTTTGTTTTCGATACAACCCTAGGCCTTCATTGTTTAACAAGTTTAGTTGGCTATTAAATAAATGTATAAATGCATGAATTCCTTCCATTAAATAGACATGGAGCACCCATCAAATAATCCTTTTTATGGCTTCTCGAGGAGATTTTTAAAACCGAGACTTGTATTAACATATCATTATCGTATAGCCGAACATTGATTGTTATTTATCATTAAACATGAGCAGTATTTTTCAGATATATTCACCACAAAAACATGTTTACAATAAACACGCAGATATTTAATCTACTGCGTACGACGTGCAATGAATCATATAAGTTAAAAGTTCTCATTTTGCATGGATAGGTTGATTGTCACAAGAAAAGGGTAGACTCTGGGGTTAAACAGGGTCAGCTAAATTTGTGCCTTACAACGGGTAAACAATGACCACTCCTAGGACACCCATTATTGTATCGAGACACAGAAGTTCCTCTCTTATAAGGCCACTCACACTCCTACCAAAGGACATCTCTCTTATAATGCCAGTGTGAGATTTAAGATGCTCTGAGATATTTAAATAGTACGAAATTGTCTCCCTCAAGAGAGACTGCCTTTACAAGCCGACATTTGCATTGCTGAGAGGGTGGTCTTATATATACAGCACATATATATCCAGTCAAACCTTTATTAAGAGGTCACCTTAAAAGCAAAGAAAAAGTGGCTTTTAGTTTATAAGCGACCTCTTAAGAGGTTCTATTCATATCAAATTTACTATGACATTACAGGAAAATGTGACCTTTAAATACAGGTGACTGCTTAATACAGAATACTACATGACATTGTTTGACTGTAGTACTAAACTGTTCCCCTCAAGAGAGACCACCCATCTTATACAGCCATATTTACATTGTAGGGGGGGGAGGGCTAATAATAGGGGGAATACTGTAGCACATAGATATATCTTCAATAAAAAAATATTTTAATATTTTGATACTGCAACAATTCAAAACAGCACCCTATTTTTTTATTACAAACAATCTTTTTTTTTTCTTTTTTTTATTTTCCATAATATTAATCTATAACAAACAAAAAATTAATACCATTGATTAATCATGATCTTTATTTTGGGTACATGTGCCATAGCCGTTCAGGGCGAGGAGTACAACATTATGTGATAAAGTTTGTCAGTGACTTTACCGCAGGTCAGTGGTTTTTCTCCAGGTCCTCCACTTTCCTCCACCAATAAAACTGACTGCCACGATATAACTGAAAGTGGCATTAAACTAAACACCATTAAATAAACAATATTATTTTTTAATCATTTTCCATAACAAAAAATTCAATGCCTTTGATCATGTTCAATTCATTTTAAATTTTGATACATGTACCATAGCCATTTCTAATAATGTATAAAAAATTTCCCCCTATGCCATCCACAAACAATCATGGGAAATAACTCTGCTTTACTTTAAATCACATGGTTTTAATATTTGAAAATATGATATAATCACAGGAGACCACCTAGATCAAAAAGAAATGTTCTTGGGAGCTATTTATACATTAAAATGAAAAGGGAAATCCTCTGTACTGAATCAAACTCAATTAAATCCTTATTTGTAAGATAAACAAACATGTACAAATAATTTCAATACTCGTCCAATTGGAATTTAAATCCAAAGTATTGAATAGATACGCTTTAGCGAACATGGAGAGAAAAATCATCATGAATAGGTAGTAGGTAGGCAGGCATAACAAATGAATTCAACATCAATATTTATTTTCCAACCTTGAGAAACAGACCAAATGGTGCAAAGCACAGGACGTTACGCTTATAGAATCAATACTCGTTTTCTGCACATAATGACAGTCCATTTAATGAACTAGTGGGGTCTCGAGAAAGGGAAAATTAACACATCGACAAAATAGAATTCGTCAATATTATCTTATATATGTATGCAAATCTCATTGCTAATAAAACAAAACACACATTCTTTTGCTTTTAATGTTATAGTGACCATTTCTTGAAAGATTTTCACTCTAAATAGAAATAAATGATAAAAATTGTCTTATTAAAAAAAAACCACCTTCTTTTAATGTTAAAAGTGACCGTTTCATGTAAGATTTTGCCTCTAAAGAGAAATAAATGAGAAATATGGTCTTATTAAAATTGGCTTCTGGTAAGGATTTATTTATAATATTCATGTGTAAAATGATCTTATTACGAACAGCTCCCAGTAAGAAGAATCTTGTACTATTGTCATATTTAAGTCAAATGAGAAAAAGGCAGGCATGTACACTACACATAACAATTGAATTTAAATTGCTGAAAAAGACATTTAGCAGAAAACTGATACAACAATTTTGATGGCTTTTCCTTATATCGAATGAAATACAATCATTATAATATAATGTTTTTGGTATTAAGGCCTACTATTCCTAATAAGCATGAAATATTTGTCGCCAGACGTTAAGCAATCAATCAAATTTCGTATAAGAGTTAGTAGGGCTATGGTGTTTAATGCCACTTTCGACATTATTTTTGTTATATCATGGTGGTCAGTTCTATTGATATAGGAAACTGGAATGCAATGTACCTGGAAGAAAAACACAGACCTGCCGCTGGTCAATGACAATATTGACCACATATATGTAATGTTGTATTAAGTACATCTGGCCAAAGGCACAAATAGAATTCAGAACTTCAGTGGTCATAGGTATTGATTGTATAGGTAGATTGAATGATTTTGGGGGAGTACAGGTACAAAACGCTCACAGGAATACCCCTCTTATAAGGCCACCCCTGTGGCAAAAATGGCCTTATAAAACTAGAACTGTGAATGACCTCACTGAGTGATACCCCCCACTTGCAGTTTAGTAGGAGTAGCACTTTCAAGGTAAATGCCCCCCCCCCTCCTTTGTGAAAGTATAAGTTGAATTATCTCCCCTTTTAAATTTTGGACAGCAACCATATTCCTTCATGCACATCAGCATGCAGTGTACTACAAGTGTGTACAGTTTCATAAAAATCCAATAAGTTGCGTTTACAAGGTACATGGACGGACGGACGGACGGACGGACAGACAGGCCGATTCCTATATACCACCCCAAACTATGTTTGCGGGGGGTATAATAAGAGGGGTGGCTCTATAGAGGGGGACAATTTGGTACATGTAGTATTTTACTATCTCAGTGCATATTAAATCTGGCCTGATAAGAGGGGTGGCCGTTGGTAAGAGTGACCTGATAAGAGGGGTGGCCATTGGTGAGAGTGACCTGATAAGAGGGGTGGCCCTTGGTGAGAGTGACCTGATAAGAGGGGTGGCCGTTGGTGAGAGTGACCTGATAAAAGAGGTAACCTTTGGTGAGAGTGACCTGATAAGAGAGGTAACCTTTGGTGAGAGTGACCTTATAAGATTTGACTTGATTTGATTTTTGGTGCTTAATGCCACTTTCAGAAATATTTCAGCTATTTCATGGCGACCAGTTTTTGTGGTGATAAAAGCCGGAGTACCTAGAGAGAGCCTCCGACTATGGGGAGGTAACTGGTAAACTTTATCACTTGCACCTGTGAGTCGAATGCACCCTTTTTTGTAATTTACAAACCCGGCGCTAACCCACACCTACTTGGCGTTAGGCTTGTATGAGTTGTTGGGTAATCCAACTACCTAACTCATTGAGCTACTTGGGCCCCTGGCCTTATAAGAAGGGTGGCCTTTGGTGAGAGTGACCTGAAAAGGGGGGGACTACTTTACTCAAAAAGATTTTTTCTAATAACCAAGGCCTTAAAATTAACACTACACAATTTAATAAAATGATAAATCCTTTGATTGACAGCTGTATATTTCTAGCTTAAAATATGTATGCACCAAGTATAAAAATATATCACATGATAGGGCAAAATTTAACAATTTTCTTCTTTTATGAGCCATCCTTAAAATTCTTATTGAAAATAATTCTCTAGGTGGATAGAGATATAATTGAATGTCAAGACATTATATCTAATAACAAGGTATTACAATGTGGCAGTTAGTACCCTGGGGATTTGTTGTCTTGTCCAATGGTCTGTGCTTTACATGCACAGGTCAAACAAGGATTTTAAACTCCGAGGTATAGAAAATGTGACAGTTATGAATCGACATACTTTTATGCAAATTGATGATGTATTAGCCGATTATTTCAATAATTAACCTTTTTTTTTGTCTTTTTTATTTTATTTTATCAAAAGCGTATTTAGCATGTACAGCAGATGGCGTACTGATGTGTAAAGAAATTTACAACAGCAAATATGTTCACGTTTGAAATTGACATTTTAATTAGGTCTGTATCAATCTGCGTTATAATAAGAGACCGATCCAGAATCGAGACCGAGAATGGAGACATACCTTTTTAAAGAGTTAATTAATTGTAGATTTTGATGGCGACTTTCTCGAGAAAAAAAAATTGTGCTCGTAATATGGAGAATTAGGATCTACCTATTTATGTGATAGGAAATCATAATATGGTATGCCTATCAACGAATCAGGATTTAGGTACCAAAAATATATTATTCGGGGGTGGGGATTGACATTTAACATTACAAAAAATTAGATTTCAAATTTAAATAATCCCATTTACGTACTGCCCCTATACCTCCCTCTTGTAATATTTTTTTTTACTAAAAATCAAAAATAAAGATAGGTTTATAGCGTTTAACACACTTTCAACAATATTTCAGTTATATTGTGGCGGTCAATATCATATATTATTATACTTCAGTATCTTTTTTCAATAGAAAATCTAGTGTAATATTTTAACTAATAAATCCTAAATTCCTTGTTTTCTCTATTTCACCGATCATCAGTTTTTACTGATGGACCAGGGAAACAGTGATCTAGATCACCAAAGTGCTTACGATATCGGTAAAATGACCATGATCTAAAATGTGTATGTGACGTAAGTATGTATAAAATGGCCATCGCCGGTGTGCCCAGTGGAACCATTCTGGCTGTTCATTTACAGAAATGTTCGCATTTATCAAACGAAATAGGAGTGATGCAAAAAAAAAAAAAAAGAGTTTCAGTATAATAAAGCAATTAATGCCTGCATTTAGGTGAACTTCATAATTGTTCACCCTTGGGATGTTGTTTTCCCTCAGGAAAACAACACCCCTCAGGTAAAGCCCAAGAGAAAACAACATCCCAAGGGTGAACAATTATGATGTTCACCTTAAGTGCAGGTATTAATTGTATAATGTTGTATCGAGTACGGCTCGGCTCGCCATGCCAAAATAAACTAATAATGTCATTAAATGTTTACATATAGAGAGTGCATAAAGCAAAAAATTCAAACAGAGTTCAACGCTATTTATATTCTGAAGGTCACTTAAAAAAAATTGCAATAAGAAAATCACAACTAGTCAAGTAGCACAACATCCGTAAAATCAATACCCCACGATCTAGATCTCCTTTATGGCAACATTCTTCTTTAAAAATCTTATTTATTTATTTCATATAAAACTTCCTTTTAATTACAATATACGATGTTTTCCCCAGGTGAAATCTCTGAGAAAAAAAAATCATTTACGTTGATTTTCATCTTCAAAAATTACTATCAAGGTCATTTTACAGTTTATATTATTATTTTCAGACGGTAGATATAAAGAATTATATCTATCGTATACACATGATAGATTTAGATTTCCACGTTTTAAGATTAACATATTGTATGACAATGTTTGGTATTTAAATAAATTGATGTATGAATGAACGGACGAAAAAAATATGCAGATTTTCTTGACACCCACATATGTTTACCCGATTGTAAACTTGAGTTTGTACCGATCCTCAAAGGTGTGAATCGATGATGCACACTGAATAACAAAAAGAAAAACGTTTTAAGTGCATGTTTAAAAGGACACTTCCTTTTGAGGAGGCGTGGTGCAACATTTATCTTGAAGTAAAATCTGCTTGACTCAAGCTGTGAATCACTTGTAATTCTCTGTTCCAATTAGGATAAAAGCTCCCTGAAAAATGTATGGGTACCAGCAGGGAAGTATAACGGACACTAGTAGCGAGAAATAATAGGCAATATGGCCGTCATGGACGTACATAAAGTTGACAAACAAGGACATTGTTGTATGTCTAAACATGATATTTATGTCAAATTCATCACTTCATCAAAATTGTAAAAAACCAAACCAAATTAACTAGCAATTGGTCGGTAGTATATGTCAAAATCAATCCAGAAACATTTGTTTCCAAAAGGACCACAATAAAAAAAAAATCAAAATAAACAAATTTAACATCTAGAAGTGGAAAACAACCTCTTATTGACAACTGTCTTGATGAGGTGAAATATGTAGGAGAGCGGCATTCACCTCTTTCTTTCCTATTCAAATCAACTAAATGGGAGCCAACATGTTACACTGAAACCCTTTGTTAACTGAATCCCTAGAGGGAGGGTCTATAAACTCGTGATGCGACATGATCTTGCAATTGCAGGTCAAAGTCTGGAGTTGAATTGTCATAATTTATCAACTTTAATAGTGCTTCTTAGTTTTCAAGTGGGTTTTCTTTGAAAATTTTGGTTCAAATGTTCAGATTTTTTGTGCTCTCAAAACTTCTCGTTTCTAGCTCTCCACACTTTTAGCATTAACAACACATAGAAGATGTTTTTATCAAAAGTGCATTAAGATGGAGTGAATGTACATCCCTGAATGTAATGATGTTCATTCCTTAAACAATGCAGGTAGCTTAAAATACAAACAATTTCTATAGTAAATTACAATCAGTCTTTAATATTTAAGGTTTAATTTTATATCTCAGTTGATTTGTTTTCCATTCAATATAAATTTTAATTCAACTGTTGAATTTAAGACTGATTGATTGATTGATTGTGTGTTGCTTAAGGTGGTACCATACACTTCAGGTAAAATTTGATCTGATCATTTAATTTTCTTATTTTTTTGGCAGTGTGTTTAAATATATAATTTCACTGTAATAAATATCAAAATTTTAACAAATTCCAACCAACAGACTCAGAGCTATAAATTCACTAGCCACATAGCAGCTTTTCTCTCTGTAGTTTTGATCACAGAGATGCTTGAAATCTGCATACAAACATCATATGATCAAAACATTCAACTGATTTTAAAGAGTTACCTCCCTGTAGTGTA
>MJUT01043768.1:69875-83581 GCA_002080005.1 Gigantidas platifrons
TATATATAAAGAAGAATAGTTATAATATGAGGAAAATTAATACATAGTGTATTAGAGAGAAAAAGTTGTAGTCTTTATCTTTTTTTTTTAAAGAATAACATTTGCTTAAAAACTACATTTTTTAGTAAATCTTTGACATTGTTTGTTGAAGTCATAATGAAATTGAATTTAACAGCTGTGATGTTCAAAAAGTCAAAAACCTAATGATATACAATTAATATATAACATAATCTTTTACAAGGAGTGTGTGAAATAGGAAATAGCAGTAGACCTATAGACAATGTAAAATCAAGCTGGTCTATATCAAATTTTCAAAATTTTGTATATAAAGTACAGTGAGGTCTATGTAAAATAGAAATTGGTCTATAATAACAGAAAAATTGGTTTCACTGTCATACACTGTGTTTACAGGGATAAAAAGATAAATTACATGATTTCCCCTTCACTGACCCCCTTCATCCTGTAATAGCTTCTGTAGATTTTTTGACCTGGATGCAGAAGTTTAAAACACTATCATGATTAAGATGTAACATGAAACAAGTCGTTGGCAGAATAAAAACATCTTTTACTTCTTTAAATAATCGGACAAGTGCACGGAGGCTCAACATGAGTGAACTATAAAATACAAAAAGACCAGATGATACAAAACATTTGGAAAAGAAACAAAATGAGCGTGACCTTTGGCTGAACTACAAAACTCCTGAACTAATATGAGGCAGGTCTGCAGTTCTCAAAATGAAAATTTGAATTTACTAGTCCGAATCAAATTCTTGAATTTATTTTACATATATATATATATCTAAATAAAAACTGAAAAAATTACTGGTTCGAACAAAGTTGTATTGGTCTGTGGCCGGTGCTAATCGTGAGAACTGTATCTGTAGCCTTCCACAGGTACTATAGTTTCTGCACAAAATAACTGAAATATTGTTGAAAGTGACATTAAACACCATAACCCTAACACAAAATTAATATACAAAATCACAAATACCTCAAACGTCATGCCCAACAGGAATACAGTCAAATACTGGTACCTTAACAGGAATAGTCAAATACTGGTACCTTAAACACGGAAGTGCACTCAAAAACATTGAAAGTGGTGTTAAACACCATAATCCTAACCCTGAACTAATATAGCTTAAACATAATGCACAACAGGAATACTGCATGGTACTTTAAACACCCAAAGTGCACTCAAAAACATTGTTTTCATGGACTAACTGAAACTTGCACTTAACAACATTGTTTTTCAAGAACTAATTGATTTTTATGAAGCTGCAAAAAAAAATAATTAATTTAATGAAAAATTTATTTCAGCTTTATAAAAGAAAAACGACTTAGTGATGTCTTTTGAAACTGTTTGTTTTTGGTCTGACGTTCGGTAATAAAACTGGTTAATGGACCCATCAAAGTTCCGAGAACGAAGCAAAAAGAATCAATTATGACCTTTACTGTAATATGACAAGTATAGAAAATGCACAATTATTTTTATGAAATAAGTTCAACATTGCATTTTATGGTTTCTTAAGTGGCCTTCTGAGTTCATTAGTACATCACACACCACCTTTCTGTCATCCTTTGTAAGTGAATACAAAAATTATACAATCATTATTAACATATATTACTTAGTAGCGTTTGTTGTTTGATTTTTTTTAGATGTATAAAAATATTTCATAAAAGAGAAAGAAGAGGCAGCCATTATTAACCAGAATGGGACCTGGCAACAGATTACCACAAATCAGCTGTTCTTGTTTCCGCTGTTGATGCAAGAAAGGCTTGAAGATTCCCAAAGTGGTAGTCAGAAGCCGTAAATTGAAATAGGTTTTGGTTTATGGGGTTTAACGCCATTTTCAATAATATTTTAGTTATATCATGGTGGTCAGTTTTATTTGTGGAGGAAACCAGAGTACCCAGAGAAAACCACGACCTGCCGTAAGTCACGAAGAAGGACAGTCAATACAATGGCCAAAAGAAAACGGACAACTAAAGGTTGAGCTACACGAACCCATAAGAAAACCGGGGTAATCTCAACACGATGGAATGGTAAGCAATTCCTGCTCTCATAATGTAATAAGTGTTACAACTAAAGATAAAGCAACACGAACCCTACAAAAGAATCGGGAAGAACTCAGCGCTATTGATTGGTAAATAGTAATTCCTGCTCCACTAGTGTAACAAGCATTTTCATTGGTTACTTATACCCTACCGTCAAATCCATAGTTTCCATAGTTTCGAACATCGTAACTAAGTATTCTACTTTGAATGAGCCAAAACATTGAATTTTTTAGATTCAACATATCTACATTTGTAGTTATTGCAATATAATGATAGCTCCTCACCATGTCACCGGTGACTGAGTGAGTAAAATCTGTCAAATCCCCTACTGACATCACCAACTCTTCAAATACAATACTGTTATTCCTTAAATACCAGTCAGAGATCCTTGCAACTCAGATAGATGAGTCCTGGACTCACCATTGTCAGTTGGGACTCACCAAAGTTTTCAAATTTAAGATTTTAACAATGGTGGGGACTCACCAACCAAAATTTTAAGTATCCATTAAAATTCTTCATAGACCAATCTAACCATAAGTTATTTTCTACTGAGATAAAAAAAAAATGTAAAAAAAATGTCCTTCCTAAAATATGCAAATAAAAGTTGATGTAAAGCATACCCCTTTTTACACCCTAAACCAAGTTTATTGCTAGAAAATGATTTAGTGATCAAGATATGTAGAAAATTATCTATTCATTCAACAATTATTTGCACATTCATGTACAAAGGGGCCATTCAACTCTATTGAAATTAAATAAAAGAGAGGGTCAATTAAGGGGAATTAATCTGTCACGAGATATTTATAATTTAAATCTATTAGATAATGTTTTATTTCAATAAAACTTGGGGAGAATTAATCTATTAGAACTGACCTTGTTATTGTCAAATGCGTATTTAATCCTGAACTGGTACGATCTTGATCTTGAAATTTTTTTCAGAAGATCTTTGATCTTGAACATTTTCTTCAGAATTTTTTTTTCTTATATGAAATAGTATTTATTGTATAGTATCACTTTCCTTAGCTATAATAAATTAAAAACTTTTTGTTATTTGACAAGGTTTTTTTGTGTCTTTTTCTGTTATAAGATATTCTATCAAAGTTCAAGGATTGGTTCAAATTGTGCCTTTTTTATGTTGCAGTGAATAAAAAAATATCTTTTTATATAAACATGATAAGTAATTATTATTATTTAATTTTTAATCTGCCAACTTAATATTTGTTTTCTTCTTCGAAAATTGTTTATTGTCAAGCTAAATTAGCATTTAGACACACACATCAGTGATATAAAATGAAATAAAAATTATCCAAAAAAAAATTTCATATAATTTAGCAATTAATATCTCTTAATTATTTTTTTTTTTAATTAATTATAATGTAATATAGATACACTTACTTTTTCTAAGTGTACCAAATACTGATCACCTTCAACAAGTAAACAGTTCATATAAAACAACAAAGATATAGTTTATAGAGAATAATACAGACTTTTGTACTGTAAATGTGCTTAACTAAAAGTCAATCAACTGACCTACCTCAATGCTTGTATATTAAAACATCTAATTTGGAAGAAGATGCATGCATACTGCAAAGTCACAACTTTAATCTGCAAAGTCAGCATACCAAACATTGCACAAAAATATTCTAACCTCTTTTCAAAGAAACATTACAACAAAGATGTCCAACAGCTTCTAAAAATCTCAATACAAGATAAAAAAAAATGACAATTTTTTTTATTAAGTAAGATTAGACCACAGAGTCTGGATGAAATTTACATCTGAAAGGGATTACCCAGCTGTCCACTACTATTTATTTATTTAATTTAAAAATCGGCTGCAGAGACAGACAGGAGGGTCAAGTGCCCTAAAGCAAATAAAACCAAGGCTCGCAATAAATGTCCATGTTCCCATGTTTGTAATTTAACAATCTTTATTAAAATCTCCGTAGCTTAAAAAGTGACAAAAATAAAAAAAACGGTATTTAGTTCATTATTGTCCATCCAAGTCGTAAATTACAATTAATAAATAATTCATTCTGGTTACTGTTGAGTAACTAAACATTTTCTCCCAGCGAGAAAGGGACACATGCTCCTTTATTTTACAATCTCATTGGTCGAAACCCTATTAACCTCAGAAGGACAAATACATAAAATCGCCTTTGTACCTTTGCCCAACAATTACGACAGCTTTCAACAATTACAAAATATGCTGTCCACGTCGACACCTGGCTTATATTAATGCTTTTAAATGACATGTTTTTTTTTCAGCATAAGTTCACGCTGAAGTTACGATCATGTCCATAATGATCACATTTCTGTATCTTGTGTCCAATCTTATTTCCTTCCCCGTTTAACATTGTACTATTTATGATATTACGAGTGGTAATTAAACTGGTGTCCAGCTACCACTGTGGTGTTCAACTGCCTCGAGTCCTCTACATCTACAAATCTTTAGATCTTTAGAAAACATTTCTTAGCAATATATTTTTTTTTAGAATATTCAGATTGTTTTTTCTTTCCTGTTCAGCCATTAAAAAAAAGCTTAAAAGTGACTTGGTGACAGGTCAGCTTGAGGTTTTTTCCGGGTGCCCTGTTTTCTTCCAGCGAAAAAAAAACTGACAACTGAAATATTGTTGAAAGTGATGGTATGCAGCTATAACCCTTTCCTGTTCACTTATATCCAAATTCTTTCTTAGAGTGGTAAAAGGGGGGGGGAGGAGAATATGAAGTGGAATTGAATTTCATAATGAATGAAAAATAAATCTTATTCTTCCACATGATAAATTTGAAAGAGTGCAATTCAAACATGTTGAATAATGAATCTCAAACAAGAAAACATGTTCAAAAAATTAAAAAGAGCAAACATGTTGCACCAAAATAATAATTTACCACCTTCGTTATTTATTTATTTAATTTTTTCTGAAGATCACCATCAACAAATCCCTTTAAGAAAATCGCTGAATTTAAAGAGGTTCTGAGTAATTTATCTTCTATTAGCTACCAAAATACTATAATGTAAGAGTTGAATATGGGAATATGCTGCAATATAACCATTGGTCATACTATAAATTAATAGTCAAACCTGTATTAAGAGGTCACCTTTGGGACAAAGGAAAGGTGGTCTTCTAAGACAGGTGATCTCTTAAAAGAGGATCAATTCAATGCAATTTTCTATGACAGGACAAGAAAAAGATGACTTTTTTAAACAGGTGACTGCTTAATAGAGGTGGGTGCATGTGACCTTTCTATACAGGTGACTGCTTAATAGAGGTGTTTGCATGGACAGGTTTGAATGTTTTCTATACCAGGAAGTACATGAAATAAAAGAGCATTACATAAAAGTGTTAACATTTATTTTTATTCTTCAGATTAATTACATTCATTTAGTTAAAAATAACCTTTTTTTCACAGTTCTATTTTTAATCCCTAAAGGTGTTGCCATACATGTGCATCATCCAGGTAAGGTAATTAGTATTGCACCTGTTATATCTATCTAAGCCTGATACATGTACCAGATAACCTAATTACATGTTAATATGCAGATATAACATGTCATTTCCATTATATATATATAGATAAGTATAATTTTGTGTGAAAATCTGATTTTTTTTTCACAATTCACCTAAAAAAATCATTAACAAATTTATTATTTCCTCAATCCAGTGTATAAACTTCAGATATAAATTTTTTATAAAAAAAAATATATATATATATATATATATATTTATATAAGTATATTTTTGTGTCAAAATCAATTTTCACTATTGCAAAAAAAAAATAATCATCAACTCTTAATGATTTCTTCAATCAAGTGTATAAACTTCAAATATCTAATTTTTTTCTCAATTTTTTATCGAAAAATAAAACTAATGGATTTCTATTTTAGAATTTTTTTAAATATTAAATAAAAGGTATTTTGATACTAAGAATAGCCCACCCACACATTCAACGTCATGTACATAATATATTGAATTTATATTGGACACACTATGACACAATAATATTCCCTTATCAAAATTTTGTAAACATATTTACCTTGAATAAACAATTTAAAAATTTTAAACATTGGATTGCTATAGTACATCTTCTCGTTCTTAAATTGCTACACATTAAAATGGTTTAAAATCTCTACTTTTAATTACATACCAAACATAATATATATATATATATACTATCCACAGGTATTGTATTATGTACCTGTATAACTACAGGTAATAAAAAATAAAAACAACTGAAAATAAAGCTACATTTACCATTTCTACATTTTCTTCAAGTTAATCAACATCTACAATAATTTAATATATTGATATATTTTTACATACCTAATTATAAATATCAGGTTCCAAGTTGAAAATCATTAAAAATGTGATAAATTTTTGAATCAGCTGTTTGCAGGTAATGGTAGATAATTCCAAAATAACCAGGTGTGACATTGTAGGCATAAAATGTCAACAATACAACTCATTAGCAGAGTAATTCCTAGGATTTCACATGTAAAAATCATGCACCCACATTCTGTTTGTTATTCAATCTATTTTGTATTGTTGTAAAGCTAATTGTCACCTACCCCAGGTATGCAAGATTACACAATGTAAACAATGAAAACACAGGTAAAAATCTCTTTGTAATTGACATTTGTCCACACAGGTGCATTCAGTGTGTGAAGTGACCAGTCTGTTAGATTATAGAAGGGGATTCAATTAAGTTTGTTTTGTTTGAGGCCATTTTCCACCTATGTACAAAATATCTGCAGTGTTTGTTCAAATCCCTGTGATTATGCCATAGAAAATAACAGAAACTAGACTGATTGGCTATCAGTTTAAATGATAAAGAATTTACTTTGTTGTCCAGTTAAGTGGTCAGTATAAAATGGCCTGAGGGCAATTAGTTAGCAATAGGATTGTCAGAGGTGTGGGAAACAATTTGTTATTTTTACAATTGAAATGCATGACAAATTTCTTGATAGGTAAAAATTTTCAAATTTTATGGCCATAAATTTTTATCTACAAAACAAGTTAGTTGTACATGCTTAAATAACAGTTTTGATAGAAAATGCTTTTAGTTAAATAGATCATAAAACTGTCTGTAATTTTGATCTAAATGTTAAAAATAAAAATTATGTTTACTCTGACAACATGTATATGTTGCAAAGTTCAACTTGTAAAAATGATATAAAATTCTATAAATATCTATCATAAATAAAACTGATTAAATTTTATCTTCTTTTTTTTTTCCCAATTGCTAAAAATAAAATTTCCTCTCACTATCTGTATGTAATTATAAAAGGCAGAAAACAATTTTTTGGACACTATTTTGTATGTTAAAAGAAGTATTCTACAAAAAATACAATGAGTGAGCGAGTGATTGTTGTTTAACGCCAGCTTAACAAATTTTCAGCTATACCATGACGAGAATTAGTTCATTTCCAATGAGATGATGATAGGTCCGCTTTGTTCCAGAGCAACAGGCCGAATTGGATTTTTATAGTTAGAAATACAGAAAAGCAGACCTATATTCTAAACACACTACTAATAAATATGTAGTGTGCATACAATTGAAGACACTCAAATTCAAAGTTTATTAAGTGAAGTAATACAGCCTAAAGGAAGATCTCACATGGAAAGGGAAGAAAGGAGGGGGGGGGAGTCTTCTATTTCCACCAATCATGTATATCTCACGAGGAGAGGGAGAAAGGAGGGGGGGCGACTCCTCTTTCCACCAATCATGTATATAATTTTTACATTCATGTTTTCACATTATGACAGGAGTTGTTGTTTAATGCCACTTTCAACAATATTTCAGTTATATTGTGGCACAGTTTTTTTTTTTGGTGGAGGAAACCGGGAAAAAAACGTTGTCCTGCAACAAGTCACTAACAAACGTTATGACATTATGAAAAGATTTTGCTTACAATCTAAATTCTTAAAGAAATATTAATGACTGTGGTCACACATCTGTTGAGTACATTTTGCTGAATAATGATGGAGTTCTTTTATTCCTATCTCACTTAGTTATTTGAGTCATTACATATTTAATGGTCAATTTCGTCACTCTTAACAGACCCCAAATGAGACTCCCTATAGCTAAAAACAAAATAAACAAATACTAACATTTTTTTACTATGAATTTTTTTTTTCTATATCTTCAAGATATGACATTAATGAGAATCCAATATATGCAAATTGCAAAGCTACATGTAACAAGACTCAGGGAAATGGAGGGATATAAATAAAAACATCAAATATTTAGTGTGCATGGCACATGTCTGGAATAACCTTTATCAGATACGCTCAAAGCCAAGATTGGGACCGTCATGGCTGTGATCGTATGGTAGTTGGATTTACAACTACCCATGCAATCTGTGCCTATCACCACTGATGTTGTGAGTTCGAATCCTACTTAGGGTCCTGGGAGAGGTGCACAACATTATGTGATAAAGTCTGTCAGTGACTTGCAGCAGGTCGGTGGTTTTCTCCGGGCACTCCGATTTCCTCCACCGATAATGCTGACTGCCACGATATAACTGAAATATTTGTTGAAAGTGGCATTAAATACCATAAAATCAACCAAACCAATCAAAGCCAATATATTAGGTCAGAATGTTACTATACATGTATCTCAATCCTGTATGAAGATGTATTCTGTATACTTTTGAGACATAAGTATGTTGTGACCTAATAATGATGATAAGATTTCAGCTGGTATCATGTTAATCATATATGTCACACATCTAGAAATAGAGAAATCATAAACCTTTATTAAAAAGAAACAGCGGTTATTGAACTGAACTTAGTGCAGGCTACGTGATTCAGATTGTGACTTGATGAAAAAAAAATCCAGTGCTCTGATACCTATATTCACTGCATACCACAATCTAGTTTTGTTGAAAACTCTCGCTGGACATTTAGCGTGCTTAGTGCAAGAGCTAACGAAAATTATAAGTCTGGTTTTGTGTATGCTGAGAAATTACTTGTTTTTCACTTGTAACAAAATCTAGCATGACCACTTAAAATTGACAATTGCAACTAACCAATCTATTTCAAAATCTAAAAGAGGTTGCTGTAGTCGTGATCCTATGGTAGTTGGATTTACAACTACATGTACCTCTGAAATCAGTGCCTATCACCACTATAGTTGTGATTTCGAACACCATTCATGTTGATGTGTACTCGATACAACAATATGTGATAAAGTTTGTCAGTGACTTGTGGTGTTAAACATCACCCACACAAACCCTCAATGATTGCTGGCCTTGTATTTCAAGCTCTTATCAACTGTTGCATTAGAAATGTCAAAAAGCTGTATAGAGTAAATATCAGCTCTAAAAGATTTTGAAACATATTGGATAATGGCAATGAAGTTAAAACTTGAATTAAAATACAAAAACCAATTTGGCGTAGATGCAATATTAAGACATACAAAGAAGCAGAATTATGCCTCTTCCCAAAATATTTCTTGGAGCAAAAAAAAAAAAAGAAGGAAAGAAAAATAAAACCATTAAATAGACTTTTTCAAGTAAAAAATAGCTTGATTTCAAGAAATTACCACAGGAATATTCATGCATTCTATTGTATTAACAGTCCTCACAATGAGCACCGGTCCTCTGGTCCAAGACCAGTAAAACTTTGTTCAGACAAGTCAAACTTTTCAGTTTTTACTTAGAACTATGTGTATATAAAAATAAATTAAAGAATTTGATTCGGACCAGTAAATTCAAATTTTCATTTCGAGGACTGCATTAACTAATATTCATGTGCACACCGTTGATCCGATAACACCTGTATTGTGCACATGAAGTATCAAATTAACGGCAATGGCATGTTAATTATCTGAAGATCAATTAACTTAACTGACAAGAATTTTTTTTTTTTATTTCCATAATTGAGGCCAATTTTTGGTAACTTTCTGCACTAATGCCTACCTTGTGTCAGATAATTGATTTTTAAATACACACTGCAGTATCAATTACAATGGCACATAATGCAGTGTGAATGTCAGTGCATATGCACTTTTGTGCGTACCTGTGCACTACGATTCACTTTCTCTGTGCGTACATGTGCACTATGATTCACTTTCATCATGCATACATGTGCACTATGATTCACTTTGACTGTGTGTACATGTGCACTATGATTCACTTTGACTGTGTGTACATGTGCACTATGATTCTTCACTTTGACTGTGTGTACATGTGCACTATGATTCACTTTGACTGTGTGTACATGTGCACTATGATTCATTTTGACTGCATACATGTGCACTATGATTCACTTTCACTATGCGTACATGTGCACTATGATTCACTTTCACTGTGCATACATGTGCACTATGATTCACTTTCACTGTGCACTATGATTCACTTTGATTACATACATGTGCACTATGATTCACTTTGATTGCATACATGTGCACAATGATTCACTTTCATCATGCATACATGTGCACTATGATTCACTTTGACTGTGTGTACATGTGCACTATGATTCACTTTGACTGCATACATGTGCACTATGATTCACTTTCACTATGCGTACATGTACACTTTGATTCACTTTCATCATGCATACATGTGCACTATGATTCACTTTCACTATACATACATGTGCACTATGATTCACTTTGATTGCATACATGTGCACTATGATTCACTTTCATCATGCATACATGTGCACTATGATTCACTTTCATCATGCATCAATGTGCACTATGATTTGCTTTGACTGCATACATGTGCACTATGATTCACTTTCACTATGTGTACATGTGCACTATGATTCACTTTCACTGTGCATACACATGCACTATGATTCACTTTCACTATGCATACATGGGCACTATGATTCACTTTGACTGTGCATACATGTGCACTATGATTCACTTTGACTGTGCATACATGTGCACTATGATTCACTTTGACTGTGCATACATGTGCACTAGTCACTTTCACTATGTGTACATGTGCACTATGATTCACTTTCACTGTGCATACATGTGCACTATGATTCACTTTCACCGTGTGTACATGTGCACTATGATTCACTTTCACCGTGTGTACATGTGCACTATGATTCACTTTCACTATGTGTACATGTGCACTATGATTCACTTTCACTGTGCATACATGTGCACTATGATTCACTCTCACTGTGCATACATGTGCACTATGATTCACTGACTGTGCATACATGTGCACTATGATTCACTTTCACCATGTGTACATGTGCACTAGTCACTTTCACTATGTGTACATGTGCACTAGTCACTTTCACTATGTGTACATGTGCACTAGTCACTTTCACCATGTGTACATGTGCACTAGTCACTTTCACTATGTGTACATGTGCACTAGTCACTTTCACTATGTGTACATATGTAATAGGATCTTACACAAGTCTCTATTAAAGACGAGTGTAAGAACCTATTTCTTCCGTTTTTAACAATGTTTACATATCGGCCCCGAAACTAGATCACCATGTGCTAGAAGAGAAATTTGCATAATTGTGATACGTTTATGTAAAGTTTTTGAGTGCATCGGCACCGCGTACACATGCATGAACTCCTGAAAGGAATCGTTTAATCCTTATAATTCTTCAATGCAATACTGAACATAAAAAATATATTCTTGTATATTCATGGTCTAAAAATCACACAAATTAATATTTCGCAAAACATCAGTAGCCCAATTAGTTAATATGCTAAATTGATGTTTTGCTCGTAGTCTACTGTCAGTCCAAAATGAAAACAGGAAAATTTGTTTCTGAATTATCAAATTTCAGAATTTTGAAGATTTTGAAACATATTGGATAATGACAATGAAGTTAAAACTTGAATTAAAATACAAAAACCAATTTGGCGTAGATGCAATATTAAGACATACAAAGAAGCAGAATTATGCCTCTTCCCAAAATATTTCTTGGAGCAAAAAAAAAAAAAGAAGGAAAGAAAAATAAAACCATTAAATAGACTTTTTCAAGTAAAAAATAGTTTGATTTCAAGAAATTACCACAGGAATATTCATGCATTCTATTGTATTAACAGTCCTCACAATGAGCACCTCTGGTCCAAGACCAGTAAAACTTTGTTCAGACAAGTCAAACTTTTCAGTTTTTACTTAGAACTATATGTATATAAAAATAAATTAAAGAATTTGATTCGGACCAGTAAATTCAAATTTTCATTTCGAGGACTGCATTAACTAATATTCATGTGCACACCGTTGATCCGATAACACCTGTATTGTGCACATGAAGTATCAAATTAACGGCAATGGCACGTTAATTATCTGAAGACATGGATCAATTAACTTAACTGACAAGAATTTTTTGTTTTTATTTCCATAATTGAGGCCAATTTTTTGTAACTTTCTGCACTAATGCCTACCTTGTGTCAGATAATTATTTTTAAATACACACTGCAGTATCAATTACAATGGCACATAATGCAGTGTGAATGTCAGTGCACATGCACTTTTGTGCGTACCTGTGCACTACGATTCACTTTCTCTGTGCATATCCGTTCACTATGATTCCCTTTCACTGTGCGTATATGTGTACTATGATTCACTTTGAGTGCATACATGTGCACTATGATTCACTTTGACTGTGTGTACATGTGCACTATGATTCTTCACTTTGACTGTATGTGCATGTGTACTATGATTCACTTGACTGTGTGTACATGTGCACTATGATTCACTTTGACTGCATACATGTGCACTATGATTCACTTTCACTGTGCATACATGTGCACTATGATTCACTTTCACTGTGCATACATGTGCACTATGATTCACTTTGATTGCATACATGTGCACTATGATTCACTTTGATTGCATACATGTGCACTATGATTCACTTTCACTATGATTCACTTTGATTGCATACATGTGCACTATGATTCACTTTCATCATGCATACATGTGCACTATGATTCACTTTCACTATGTGTACATGTGCACTATGATTCACTTTGACTGTGCATACATGTGCACTATGATTCACTTTGACTGTGCATACATGTGCTCTATGATTCACTTTCACTATGCATACATGTGCACTATGATTCACTTTGACTGTGCATACATGTGCACTATGATTCACTTTGACTATGTGTACATGTGCACTATGATTCACTTTGATTGTGCATACATGTGCACTATGATTCACTTTGACTATGTGTACATGTGCACTATGATTCACTTTGACTGTGCATACATGTGCACTATTATTCACTTTGACTGTGCATACATGTGCACTATGATTCATTTTGACTGTGCATACATGTGCACTATGATTCACTTTGACTGTGCATACATGTGCACTATGATTCACTTTCACTGTGCATACATGTGCACTATGATTCATTGACTGTGCATACATGTGCACTATGATTCACTTTGACCGTGTGTACATGTGCACTATGATTCACATTCATCGTGTGTACATGTGCACTAGTCACTTTCACTATGTGTACATGTGCACTAGTCACTTTCACTATGTGTACATGTGCACTAGTCACTTTCACTATGTGTACATGTGCACTAGTCACTTTCACTATGTGTACATGTGCACTAGTCACTTTCACTATGTGTACATGTGCACTAGTCACTTTCACTATGTGTACATGTGCACTAGTCACTTTCACTATGTGTACAT
>MJUT01043768.1:99260-129910 GCA_002080005.1 Gigantidas platifrons
ACACCAAAATGATCAAGTCCTTTCTTCCCCTACCCCTATTAGTACACCAAAATGATCAAGTCCTTTCTTCCCCTACCCCTATTAGTACACCAAAATGATCAAGTGCAGGCAAGACAAGGAATGGAACTCAAACAGCCTCCATTTTTTTCTATTAAGTTTTTTTTTTATTTATTAAATACCTCTTGGGGGATTTCTTTCTTTTCTCCTCCCCCTGCCTCCCCTATTATTACACCAAAATGAACAAGTGCAGGTTCAGAGGAGGAATTAAACCATCATCAAATTCTTTGCAGGTGTAATATGGTTTTTATAATTACAACGTTTTTCCTGCCAACTGAAGAGTGTTTTTTTTTTCCTTAGTATTACATTCTCCGTGTAATGGTACGTTCAACTTGCATATGTAACGAACTGGCCTTGAACTATGAAAAATGCAGTTGACAGTTAATAGATCTGATCAATTTAAAGTCTTCACATAAACATTCAATCAATATGAATCGCATTTAATGAATAACATTTTTCAGAACGCCAAGGTGAAAGGATTATTGTGCTTGCATGACGTTTGTTACATGCTATCAACTGCAGGTGAATTTATAAGATTTATAACAAAATCTGACAAAGAAACGAAAAATCCATTAAAAATATTCAAGCTACCACGTAAGCTAGCTAAGCTACTACGGTTCATACATACGAGTTATATTTATATACCATTACAAGGTATATATTAAAACAGACATGGATTACATTATAAGATATACAATATGTATATTAAAATATACATGCAAAAAATACAGTCAAGCCTGTATTAAGAGGTCACCTTTGGGACAATAGAAAAGTGGCCTTATAAGACAGGTGACCTTTTAAAAGAGGTTCAATTCATATGAAATTATTTGTGACAGGACAAGAAAAAGGTGACTGCTTAATAGAGGTGACCACATTGGAGGTTTGACTGCATATTTGTATATATAAAAACTGACCTAAAATTAATTGAAAAAAAAAAACACTTGAAAAATGGCTCATACGAGTTATAATATTTATGTATCATTCATTATAAGATATACAAAACGTATATTAAAATACACATGCAAAATATGTATATTATTTGTAAATATAAAAACTGACCTAAGATTAAGTTGAGAAAAAAAAAACACTTGAAAAATTTGTCATTTTTCTGCCGATGACTGATTTTAACATACAAGATGTTATTTCCTTTCACATCAAGGTTGATGTCCTGCACATCACATGTACAGAATACTTTATCATACAAAATCTACTTGAGCTTATCATAAATACTTACATATATATCTCACAATCTACATGTTGTGTCCGAATTCAACAAATTTCAAAATACGATTGTGTCAAGGTTATTGTCCTGTGTGCATACATTGTATATCTTGTACACAAATTTCACCTGTGACTTTTGTATTTAAGACATTTTTCCTTCTTATGTAAGAAATAAGTAAAAATTGATTGATTTTCAATAGAAATTAAACACACATTGGACATTAACTTGCTAAATTTACACAAGAAATCATTATAATAATTTAATATCTCACATTATCACAAAAATTTATGACAATTTTTTTTTACAATGTTGATTGAAGAAACACGATTTTCTTTTCTTAATTAAATTTCAACCAATTTTAAGAAAATGTGTATTAATAGAAAATGAAAAAAAACTACACTTACACACAATAAATATACATGTACTGTCCTTTGTATACAAAATGTCACCAATATATTGCACATGTTTATTTCAAAGACCAAGCCTGCCAACCAAGGAATGTATTGATTAATATAATATACTGCAAACAAATTGTATGTACAATTTTCTGCACAAAATATTGACTGAAATGAATTTGTTGACATGAAATTAACATAGTCAACTTACCTGTATATTTCACATTACTTTTTTATCCAGTAAATCAACTTGTATCACCAATTAAAAGGGGCACCTGTTTTTGTCAAACTTGAATGTGAATTGTGCATTTCAATTGTGTGTTAAGCATGACCTCACTTTACATGGAACTGATATGTTACAAGCTTGAGTGACCTCGGTTAAACAGAGCACATAGGAATACCAACAACAACTTAAAACTTTTAACCTGATTTTTATCTTTAAAATTACACCAGCAATTACCACCACAAATTTCTTCTGCTGTGATGGGTCAAACAAATAAAGTGGTGTTGTTTTTTTTTTTTTTTAAATAAATGTGATCAATTTATTAAAATCTGCCCCCCCCCCTCCCCCTCCCCAAAAGTGTAATTCCTTCTGCTTTAATGGGTCAAATCAAGTGTTTTTTTTGCTTTGTTTTTTTTAATAAATGTGATCTTTTTAATTTATTAAAATTTGACCCCCCCCCCTTCCCCCAATAAAACAATAAAAAAAAAGAATGAAAAATTAAATTTTATAACATGTTAAATATATATTAATAATATGCAATAGGTCAAATCAAGTGGTGTTTTTTTTTAGAATAAATGTGATCTTTTTTCTTTATTACAATTTGAACTCCCCCTCTACCAAACAAAAAAAAATAATAATGTAAATAAAAGCTTAGAATTTATAACATGTTAAATATTAAGCTTTAATAACATGTTAAATATATTAACATTAGGTAACATTTGTACTCTAAATATTTATTGTTAATAAGTACATGTAATAAATAAATTGTTTGCATACATTTTTTATATATATAAAGTTAAGACATGCAATTTTATTGTATGACAAATGTATTCATTCAAAATATTTTTTTCAGAATAGAAATATTAAAGGAGTGTGTGTGTGTGGGAGGGGGTATTAATCATTTTTTTTCTTCTGTAACAACAGTAATACTATCTCATTTTTAAGGAGGGGATGGTGGTGTGTGTGTGTGGGAGGGGGGGGAGTAAATCAATCACTTCTAATTTGTAGTAACTAAGATTGATTGATTGGTTGATTGCTGTTTAACGTCCAGCGAGCAATTTTTCAGCTATATTCAGGACGAGAATAATTTAAATGCCTCGGGACGCGAAACAAGGAAATGTGATGGGTAGGGATGGAGAATTTTGCCAGTGCAACAGGTCTCCTATGGACCACTCATCATGAGCATAATGCTCATGATGAGCTGTTACACTGGGTTCTTTAATGTGCGAAGAGGGTGGCAATCTCTCAACACGGGACCTCAGTTTTATTTACGTCTCATCCGAAGGACGGGTTGGTTGTCAATTTATACATCCTGCACAACCGACGGACACCCCTTAAAGCCGAAGAAGCTCTCGGTCCCATTTCTATACCCCTGGGTTCCCGCGGGGTTGAAAAAAATTATTAAAGGAGGGGATGGGGGGGGGGGGAATTAATAACTAAGAAAAACTCAAATATTTTGTACCATTTTAATTACACTTACTTTTTTTCTTTTTTTTTTTAATAAGTGCTTTTTTTTGTGAATTTTATTTCTGGTGTGGCACTAAACGACAATGATTATTGTGATTTTTAAAAGAGTCATGGAAAATAAATTGTCTAAAATGAAAAGTTCTTCATAAAATATATATGATGTCTTAAAAAATAAAAATAAAGAGCTTAAATCTATATCAATATATGTGATTTGATAATTTGTGATACGACATGGAACCAGGGTTTTCATACTTGATACTTATAGTCCTAAATCTCAAAATTTTTACTTCAATAGACATAATTTAACCAAAATTTTGTCTTGAATAGACCTTCCTAAACTGTGAAATCATTTTCCTGTGTTCTTTGGTAGCTATCTCATTGGCAATCATATCAAATTTAATTACTTTCATATTTGAAGGGGAAAAAAACACCCTCAAAACTGTCTTTTTGGGACAGACATTTTCACTCCAAAAAAGCCTCAGATTGCAGATTTTGCATCTAGATTTTCAAAAATTTTCCAGACCCCTCTAGCCAACTCGCTCCCTAAAGGGTGCCTGCCGCATCTACAGGACTAGTGATTGATATCTTCCACTAGTCCTTTGGGCTAGTAACTACAAAAGTTAATTTCTAATCCTGTATACCATGTAGAGAAGTAAGATAAATCACCATCTGCTCCTAACAGAACATTCAAACTCACAACGTTAGCAGTGATACACAATTATTGCATAGGTAGTAATGAATCCAACTACCATACGATCACGCCCACGATGCCTCCCCCCCCCCCCCCCCNAAATGAGTAAATAGAGGAACACCATTAGTACCCATTGGAATTCCTACAAAAAATGAATTTGCAAAACAAACACTGATGCTATCTGGAAAAACTAATACATGTATTATATAATTGTAAATCATGTCCTCAAGCACATTTGCAATTTCTATCATGTTTTTTTGCCACTGAAAAAAAAAATTCTATTCATATTTATTACAGCATATATTTGGAAATTTAACATACAGTTGTAAAAACTGAACACACTTTCATCCTGCAAAATCTATCTAAAATTCTAGTATCCTCTGGCTGTATGTAATTATATAATCCTCATAAAATAAATAAAGAATTAAATTAATTAAATGATCTAAAATTCTTAAAAGAAAATGTAAATTATTAAGGAAAAAGTTTATTTTTCTCAGGAAAAAAAAGGGAAAGGTATTCTAAAAATGGTAACAGCAAAACCTTCCAAATGACAGGAGTTTTCCTTTTGTGGTTCATGCACATAGCCAGGATATCTCAAGAGGGTTTCGATCAACTTGCAATTCGACATTGTCTTGCTGTCAGGGTCAAAATCTAAACTTTAATAGTCATAGTCCAACTGAAATCCTAAAATTAATTCAATCAACATCTTGTTTTAAATAGTCATAATTGAACCAAAATCTCGATTCAATATTGTCTCCCTTGAATTTCAAGGGGAAAGAGGGAATCAGAAAGCAATTTGAACACCCCCCCCCCCCCCTCCCTAAAGAATAAAAAACCCTGCCTACAGGTGTACAGTTTGTTACCATTTACAACAAGAAGTCATAAACATTTATCAGATAGCAATGGATAACTTAGATGGACACCTCCCCTCCCCTTCCCCCCCCCCAAAAAAAAAGCAAAAGAAAGAATAAAAAGCCTGTCTACGGGTGTGTGATTTTCTACCATTTACAAGAAGCCATAACACTTATCACATGGCAATGGAGAACTTAGGTGGACCAATAGGAAATGAAATATAATATTTAATGTTAATTTCAATGTGATGCGTGTACATTTCTTCAACTGAAGAACTTCATTAAATTTATGCTTCTGATATAATGGGAAGACCAATATATCTCTTAATGGTTAGAAATCATTCTTGTCTACTGTGTGACTGATCCTACATTACAAAGATGTATTTGTAAGAGAGAGAGAGAGTTATGGTGTTTAACGCCACTTTCAACAATATTTAAGCTATATCATGGCAATGATCATCATATGCTTTTGAAATAACCTGACCTTGAAAAAACAGTTAGAGTAGAGAATAAATCAATGCAAAAATATCACTCTAAAAGAATGCACAGAAAAAAATTAATAAACCCCAAAAATCCCAGCTGCACCATGCAAAAATGAATATCTCGACACTTTCCAGATAAAACTCGTTAAAACATTGTTTTCTTTAAATTGTTTATAAAATGCATATAAAAAGCCTTTTTAGTTTATTATTAATCAATATTCTATTCCGATCAATTAACGAACCAAAAAAAAAAACATCATAAAAAAACAATTAAATTCCAACCAAGCCTTTGGTTATCGTAAACAAACGGCAAGTATATTGACCGATTCAAGGCAAAATCACTCTACATCAATTTTTTTTTTATAACAACTCTTTTACAATACTTATTATTAACATTATACACAAGCTGCAGTACCGTACATAGACATCTATCCTATCGTAATAAAATTAAATAAAAATAAAAATAACATAAATAAAAACAAGACAACATACCCTTCGCCTAACCTCTTCAAACACCAATTGCCAACCACCGCAGTCTTTCGATTTCAAAATGAAGTATTTTTTTTTTCACCGTATATATACTTAATACATATCGAGGTCGTTTATCACTGTGCATGAAGTGCACAGATCCTCTAGAAAAAAATCAATAGCTAACGTTCTGTTGCAGCTGAAACATGTTGTATATTATTGTTCGGGCATATAGATTTTATCCAAGTCGGTGCATTGATCCCGGTCTCTCAACGTATACAGTTAGTTGCATTAAGCGATTTTGTTTGTAAACCATGCTTAGTTTTATTAGTGTAAGATTCAGCAGAAATTATTTGTAGGAAAAGATCAGAATTTTTTTTTGTATTACATTTTTATTAATTTGTTTTTGTAGATACATGTACATGTATTAGTTATTAAAAAAAATAATAATAATAATAATAATAATAATAATAAAAGTTCAATAATGAATGTCAATTTAAAAAAAAATAAAAAAAATATGAGAAATGTTTATCAATATTATAGACCAAGAAATGATTATGAAAAGACCAGTTCTGTAGCAAGGATGTTTCACGAGGGGGTTCCGACAATATCGCGATGTAACATGTTTTTGCGGCTGGGGTCAAAATCCAGACTTTAATCAATTCAACCTAAATCTCAAATTTAATCGTGTCTCTTAGTTTTCAAGGGGAGGTTCGTATAAATGCCAGGAACCCTATGAATCTCGATTTAAATAGTCATAATTCCATCAAAATCTCAACTTAGTCCTTCTTGGTTTTCAAGGGGAGGTTCGTACTGACCCCACAGACCCCCCTGTCTACAGATGTACAGATGACTGTTACACACATTAACGTATTGATGTGCTGCTTTGGGGGATCAAATGTACAGGCATGTACCAGTGAAATTCTGATAGAAACAAATATATATAGAGTCAAACTTGTATTAAGAGGTCATATTTGGGACAAAGAAAAAGTGTCCTTATAAGACACCTGACCTCTTAAAAGAGGTTCATTTCAAATGAAATTTTCTAGGACAAGACAAGAAAAGGCTGACCTTTTAATACAGGTGACTGCTCAATAGAGGTGACCCCATGGGCAAGTCAGACTGTACATGTAATTTAAAGCATTCTTAACGACGCTAGAACCTCATTATCTTGAACTCATGATGCACTGTTTCCTTAACTTGGATATAGCTGTAAGTTGCTTCATTAAAGCATCTTTCTGATTAAGCTGCCAAGGACAAGTCGAATTGTGAACATAAATTTGTTCCACTTAATATTTGTCTTTGGATAATTTATAACAAACCACTCCATAATGCTTTCTATTCTTTCAGGGAAAAAAAATGTTTATTCTGCTTACTCCATCAGGAATAAATATTGTAAAAAGAAATTTCTCTTGGAATAGACATAATGTAATATTAGTTCCAGTTGGAACATTGAATGCTATGGCGAAAATTTCTATCTTATCACATAATATGTCTGTACAACAATCTGATTTAACGCTGCCTAATTTGGTAGCAGAAATAATTGACATCTTGAACTATATTTTCATTTCAGAAAATTGAGGAAAATAATTTAAATGGGTGCAGACATCAAATATCAATTTGTTTTTTATGGAAAGCCATAAAAATTAAACTTTATAATTGTATTGAGAGATAGCTAGACTCTAGATAGATAATATACACTCATTATTTTTCAGTCCAGAAAAAAATGCCAATAATATGCATATATCCATGTTTTGGCAGTAAAAAATTGGAAGATTATTAAAAACTGTAGAATGAGTTTGAGTCGGTGGGGTTATTTGGCGGTCATTTGAATTGGTGGAGGAAACCAGAGTACCCGGAGAAACCACAAACCTGTGGCTTAGTCACTGACAAACTTTTTCACATAATGTTGTATCGATTACACCTCGCCATGAACATGGTTCGAACTCGAAACATTAGTGGTGATAGGCAGCGATTGCACAGGCCAACCATATCTATTTTTGACAATACAAGTTGATTACTAACAACAAAATTAGGGGAGGACCAAATGAGGAGGGGGGTGTCGTAGCCACGATCACATGGTAGTCAGATTGACATCTACTCCCCACCCCCTACTTCAGCATAAAGGACCTAGTTACACCATTGTACGGAAGAATATTGGTTTGATATCACAGCCATTCATATTAAAAAAAGGTTTTAATACAAGCGCCACAGACAACTTTTTGAAGTATCGTAAGTTCTATTGAGCTGTCAAATAACAACCAACTTGAGAATGATAATTAAACACACTTTACAATACAATCATGTTCTTGTAAAAATATAACAAAGGAAATGCAATGTCTATTGTTAGTACATGTATACCTAAGATATCACACACAGGACACGAACAAACACGAGAAATGTATTTCTATTTGTGTCTATTGGGGTTTTCCATTTTTAATGCAGTCTGTTCGTTTGTCAGTTTATGATGGGTCTGTTTGATATGTACCAATTGTATGGTATTACATGTAGTTGCACGGGATACGCTTTGGCGGTTAATTAAATGGGGGTATAAAATGGGATGTTTATACAATATTGTATCGAGATTGCTCACAGTGACTTGAGGAAAAAGGAGGTGTTGAAGTCCTGCATTGATTACTTTGACAATGTTTGATTTATGTAATAATTTAAAATATTATTTGTATCACTATTGTTAATTAATAAAATTTTGCATTCACATAAAAAATATGAAGTTACTGCGAGCAAACAATCCTATATATACTGCTTTGTCTCTTATTTAGCCAATGGATAGAGAATGGAAATAATTTAAATTCGGACGATGTCAAGAGGGAGAATTTAAATTTCAAGATATACATTAAGAATACTTAAGAAAGAAATTACGAGAAAGTAACTAAGTTGACGAAATAATAAGTGTATGTAAAACGCTGTGTCATATACACTGAAAACAAGGATACAGTCCAACCTGTATATAAAGGCCACTCAAGGGAACCAGAAAATGTGGCCTTTATGAGCAGTTGTCCTTTATATACAGGTTAAAATTGTAAGCACTATTCATTAATGGGGAAAATGAGACTGTCCTTTATAGACAGTGATTTCTTATATAGAGGTGACCTTTACGGCAGGTTTGACTGTTTATGATATTATATTAGTCCCCCTCTTAAAAGGCCACCACTTCTCCAATTAAAAAAGTGTCCTTTTAAAAGAGTGGGTAAGTGATATAACAAGATGTTGCACACTACCTCATGCTAAGAATACCCCCATTCGTTCATTTGTAAGTTGNCATAAAAAATATGAAGTTACTGCGAGCAAACAATCCTATATATACTGATTTGTCTCTTATTTAGCCAATGGATAGAGAATGGAAATAATTTAAATTCGGACGATGTCAAGAGGGAGAATTTAAATTTCAAGATATACATTAAGAATCCTTAAGAAAGAAATTACGAGAAAGTAACTAAGTTGACGAAATAATAAGTGTATGTAAAACGCTGTGTCATATCTGTGTATGTTTGTCACACTGAAAACAAGGATACAGTCCAACCTGTATATAAAGGCTACTCAAGGGAACCAGAAAATGTAGCCTTTATGAGCAGTTGTCCTTTATATACAGGTTAAAATTGTAAGCACTATTCATTAATGGGGAAAATGACTGTCCTTTATAGACAGTGATTTCTTATATAGAGGTGTCCTTTAAGGCAGGTTTGACTGTTTATGATATTATATTAGTCCCCCTCTTAAAAGGCCACCACTTCTCCAATTAAAAAGTGTCCTTTTAAAAGAGTGGGTAAGTGATATAACAAGATGTTGCACGCTACCTCATGCTAAGAATACCCCCACTCGTTCATTTGTAAGTTGCACGGTAAACAGGAAGTAGATGTGCGGTAAACCTGGAAAGGGGAGACACGGTACAAGTCACCATGCCAAAGCCATATATCAAATATAAAATCATTTCTTCCAGTAGAAGCTGAGATAACTGTTACGAAAGTTTTCATTACGGCAAACATGAAAAATTCTAAGCCGCACTGTAAACAGGAAGTAGATGTGCGGTAAACCTGGAAAAGGGAGACACGGTACAAGTCACCATGCCAAAGCCATGTATCAAATATAAAATCATTTCTTCCAGTAGAAGCTGAGACATCTGTTACGAAAGTGTGAACGGACGGACGGACAAGGTGATTGCAATATAGCCCCCTCTCTACGAGTGGGGGTATATGCTGTGTAATCTGTCTTTTTGTTGCACTGAAAAATAAATACTCTGAATTCTACACGGTATTACATTAGTTCCTTTCGTATAAGGCCACCACTTTTACAATAAAAAAAAGTGTCCTTTTAAAAAGGGTGAGTAAGTGATATTTTATGCTGTGTCATGTGTCATTTTGTTCCACTGAAAACAAAAATGCTCTGAATTCTACACGATATTACATTAGTGCCCCTCCTATAAGGCCACCACTTCTACAATGACAAAGTGGCCTAATAAGGGGAGTGACCTCTCTTGAAGAGGGACAATTTACAATTTACTAGCATTTTTCTAGGGGATGAACTCTCTCTTGAGGGGGACAATTGTAACTATCATTTTTCTATCTTACTGCATTTAAAATCTGGCCTTGTAATTAAAGTGGACTAAACACTGTTTAAAAGCAAAATAATTCTGCCTTGTTCGTGAAAAAAAAACTTGTATATAATCAAACAAGTAAATTCGATAAAAAAGACTTTGCATGTGAAATTCACCTGCAACAGCTCGACCTTAAGCTTATTGTAAACATACAAAAAATCTATGCATATATTGAACCAATGATGTGTAAATAGATGCATTAACGTATGGATAATAAAAAAAAATAGGTCAAATATTGGGAAATCATGCATTAGTAGTCTTGTAGTAAACATGTTATGTCAAGGGATCTCTCATTCATTATTCAAGTGCATATTTACACATGCAAATATGCACAGGTTTTTAATGTTAGATCTGTACTTGGTGAACTTGTTATTGTAATTAAATGTCTTTTAAAAATTATTAATAACACTGGATAAAATGCACCAGAAATATCGTCATTACGTTTTGATATTTATATTTGAACAAGTACATTTGTATAATGGCTAGCAGATGCTTACCGGTACAAAGCATACATCCCCGTCTCATTTTAACCTTTTGATAAAAATGTACATTATAGTATTGTAGGCCCCACCCCCTCTTTAATTTAAGGTCCCCCCCTAAAAGGCTACCCCACCTCTCTAATCAGGCCAGATTTAAGATGCACTGGGATAGTGTAATACTACTAAATTGTCCCCTCTCAAGAAAAGCCACCCCTCTTATAAGGCCACTTTTCATTGCAGGAGGGGCAGCCTATTAATAAGAGGGGGACTACTGTTGAACAAAATAGGATTTAAAAACACAGCTAACAAGTCGATCTTATCCTTGTTTCGCTAAAGTCAAACTAGAACTGTCTGCATAGCGGGACTAATACCCCCCGCTTCACTCTGACTGTGTCCAAGATTATTGAAAACTAAGTCTACACGGAAAATATATTATTTGTCAAATTATAATGTTTACTCACATTCAACAAAAATAAAAACGTCGTAGCATAAAAACTGTAAGAGGAGTTGCACGGACAAACCATGTACCCTTTCAGCCAAATTCACAAATAAAAAAAAAATAACTAAGTTCAACAATCTATATTTTTTGGTAAAATTCATGAAAATCAAAATCCTTACAACATGCACATCTTTGATATGAGTACAAATGTTCTGCAAGGTAAAAACTTCCTAACTTACAAACTGTAGGAGGAGTTGCGCAGACAAACCATGTATCCTTTTTGCTATATTCACACAAAAATGGCTAAGTTCAACAATCTATATTTTTAGTAAAAATGCACAAAAATCAAAATCCGTACCACATGCACATCTTTGATATATGTACAAACAATCTACAATATAAAAACTTCCTAGCGTAAAAACTGTAGGAGGAGTTGCGCGGACAAACCATGTACCCTTTTAGTCAAATTTACCAAAAAAAGACTAAGTTCAGCAATCTATATTTTTGGTAAAAATTCATGAAAATCAAAATCCTTACCACATGCACATCTTTGATATATGTACAAATGATCTGCAAAATAAAAACTTCCTAGCAGAAAAACTGTAGGAGGAGTTGCGCAGACAAACCATGTACCCTCTATGCGGACAGACAGACAGACAGGGTGAAACCTATTTACCCCCCCAAACTTTGTTTGCGGGGGGTATAACAAAGCCCTTTTATTTACTCAGAAACATCAGAGTTTGTGAGTTATTCTGGATGAGTTAAGCTGAAATTGACAATAAACGGGCCAGATCTATACTTCATGTTAAACAATGAAATGATTGGCCTACTTCAAGGGCTGTCGTAGTCGTCATCGTAAAATTGTTGGATTTACAACTACCTATACCATCAGTGCCCATCGCCACTGATGTTGTGAGTTCGAATCTCGATCAGGGCGAGATGAACAACATTATGTAATAAAGTTTGTCAGTGACTTGCGACAGATCGGTGGTTTTCTCCAAGTTCTCCGGTTTCCTCCACCAATAAAACCAACTGCCACATTACTGAAATATTGTTGAAAGTGGCGTTAAACACCATCAAACAAAAAACAAACAAACCTACTTCAAGACACAGCGTGGGTCGCCTCTACGACATATCATATTTTTCATCATTTGCGACTTTTTTGCTGAAAATAGTATACTTACCAAATTACATGCCCATATATGCTTGTGCAATCATCCAAAAATTAAAGAATTTACCCATGCAAATGTGCACATGTTTTTAATGAAAGATCTGCACTTGCTTAACTTGTTATTGTAATTAAAATGTCTTTTTAATTATTAATAACACTCTATTAAATGCACCAGAAATATCGTCATTACGTTTAGATACCGGTATTTATTTTTATATAAGTACATTCGTTTAATTGCTTGCAGAAGCTTACCGGCACAAAGGATACATCTGCATCTTGTCTTAACCATTTGGCATTAATTTACATTTTATTACAGTAGCCCTCCCCAACCCCTCTCTAACACAAACTTCCACCAAGAGCTCATACAACACATAGACTTGACAACAACCACAAAAACCAGGAAGGAGTGAAAGGCTTTGTGGGAGCATACAAATGGTAGAAGGTTTTGATCTGTGTTTTATCACACACAAGCATAAGGTCAAGCCACTGTGAAAGGAACCTCATAAAATTCCCTTATATAAGCTGTTGCCCTTTATATACAGGTTCAAATTACATGAGGGGCTCGGGTGGCTCAATGAGTTAGGTCGCTGGATCTAACAACTCATACAAGCCTATCACCAATACGGCGTGGGTTCGCGCCCAGCTTTGTAAATTACAAAAAAAGTGCACTCGACCCGCAACCGCAAGTGATAAAGTTTACCAGTTGCTTGCCCATGGTCGGTGGTTCTCTCCGGGTACTCCGGCTTCCTCCACCACTAAAACTGGTCGCCATGATATAGCTGAAATATTGTTGAAAGTGGTGTTAAACACCAAAAATCAATCAATCAATCAAATTACATGCCTTTTTCATTAAATGAAGAAAACAAACTGCCCTTTATAAACAGTGATTTGTTTTATACAAGTGCCCTGTATGGCTGTAAGGCATTGTGAATGATTGTTGTTTAATGTCACCTCAGCAAAGTTCAGCTATATCATGGTGAGAACAATTTAATTTTCAATGAAATGATGATGAGATGCGCTTTTTGCTAGATATTCATGATTAGCTGTATTCTTATAGTGCTACCTCACTGAAACAACAGTCTGCGGGTAGACATGTCGCCCCATTCATACACATTATCACGATTGCGAGCCAATCAGTCATTGCTCTTTCTACTTAATAATGCAGTAAGGCATGCAGGATTGACTGTTCAAGAGTAATATTGAATAATATTGAGGGGAGGGGGGAGGGGTATGGTATTTAACACCATGTTATGTTTAAATTATGTACAAATGAAAACTACTCATATAAACATACTGAGCAAATAAACAATCAAGATATAGACAATTCCGAATGTTTTGGTGAAATTTTGTTAAAATCTATCCAGAAATGACTTCACCATAATTTTTTGAAAAAATATGGTTTTGGTTGATTATATAGGGATTTTTTTAAAAAGTCACTCACTTTTGGCATGATACTGTACCGCACTGGTGGCGAACATGAAAACCATTACACCACGGATGTGGGTAATCCATATTAGCATGCATTTATATCTTAAATAGGTTAAAAACAAATACAACAAGACATAACAACATCTTTAAAAATAAAAAATTGAAAACATATCAAATTTAGCCTTGGAGACAGAATTATGTCTACTTGTAAGGCTACTAAATTCAAGAGATTTCAAATTGCAATATTATTGATAGAAAATGTCACCTTATACATTACATGACTACGCGAGAGAGAAAAACCAAAGCAAGAAATTCCATTACGGGAGTTCTAGACAATTACGATTGATGATCCAGTTACCAATAAAAACAAAAACATGTAGACTATAAGTGCTACTGCATTCCTTCCATCTTGTGGACAATTTAAGAAAAGAAAAAGAAAATCCTCTAATTTGTTGTAAAATGAATTATTTAGTAAGAAGTATTGATTAAATGGACTTTACCATTAGAAGGACATACCTTTTTTTAAGAAATCAATGCAAAATATCAAGCGTTTTATACACATCTTTTAATAACATTGGCAGAAATAGCATTCTGATAAAGATTGTCGTTTAATTTTTGTCAAGGAAGCAGAATTTCTCATAAAATGGTGGTATAAATATTTAAAATTACAAAAAAAAATATACAAAAGCATTTACATTAGAGAGTGCCACTAGATGGACCTAAGGGTGGTCGCTTTGACTGCTACAAATAAATGACAAATAACAGAACAAATAGCAACTGATGAGATCGTCGTTAAATTTTTGCTAGCAGAATTTTTCGCATAATCATAGCATAAATATTTCAAATTACAAAAAATTATACAACGGTATTTACATTTGAAAGTGCCACCAGATGAGTCTTACAATGGTCGTTTTGACTACTACAAATAAATGACAAATAATGACAGAATTAGCAATTGCTAGATTGTGGTTTAATTTTTGTCAAGTAAGCAGAATTTCTCATACAATAGCATACAATTTTAAATTACTAACAAATTATAGTGGCTTGTAAATTAAAGAATGACACTGAACCAAGGACACTGATTTAAACTAGAACTGTGAGTTACCTCACTGAGTGATACCCTCCGCTTGCAGTTTAGTAGGAGTTGCGGTTACAATGTACATGCCCCCTGCCCCCCCCCCCCTTTTTGTGAAAGTATAAGTTGAATTATCTCCTCTTTTAAATTTTGGACAGCAACCACATTCCTTCATGCACATCTGCAGGTAGTGTACTACAAGTGTGTAAAGTTTCATAAAAATCCAATAAGCCGTTTAGGAGGAGTTGCGCTTACAAGGTACATGGATGGACGGACAGTATAAGTTGAATTGTCTCCCCTTTTAAATTTTGGACAGCAACCCCATTCCTTCATGCATATCTGCAGGTAGTGTACTACAAGTGTGTAAAGTTTCATACAAATCCAATAAGCCGTTTAGGAGGAGTTGCGCTTACAAGGTACATGGACAGACGGACAGGGTGATTCCTATATACCCCCCCAAACTTTGTTTGCGGGGGGTATAATTACAAGCAATAAATCGGCATCTAGTGCCACTAGATGGGCCTATGGGTGGCCATTTTGACTGCCACAAGAAAAAGTCAATAATGGCAAAGAGACCAATAGATAAGATTAATAGGTTCTTACACGAGTCTCTATTGAAGATCTGGTATTTCTTCCATGAGTGTGAAAAGACGTAGAATTTCTCACACGAGTAGAAGAAATCCCAGATCTTCAATAGAGACGAGTGTAAGAACCTATTCCTTCCGTTTTTAACGATGTTTACATTTTGGCCCCGAAACTAGATCACCATGTGCTAGGAGATAGAAGGACGTTTATGTAAAGTTTGTGAGTGTATCGACCCCGTGTACACATGCATGAACTCCTGAAAAGAACCGTTTAATCATTATAATTCTTCAATGCAATACTGAACATAAAAATGTATTCTATCCCTGGTCTAAAAATCACACAAATTAAAATTCTGCGAAATGTTGTTGACGTCTTTGGTACATTAACAACATGACGTCATATGAAGATTTCCAGTTTAAAACGTAATTATCAGACGTCATTTGGTTTCGTGTACACTTCAATATTGATCAAATATAACTAAAATAAGTTTTCAAGGTAGGTGTTTTAATTATTTTTGTGTATTGTTGTAAATATGGCTTTCAATCTGACACTATCCTAGTTTCCGGTCGTCGGTCGCCATATTCAATCTGATTGGTCAATTCATCCATGACAGACACGGTCGCGTGATCCTGTCTGTCATGGGCTGTCTGTCATAGTAAATACACAAAAACGGAAGAAGTTGTTTATTGTCAGGTTAGCAGTATTTCACATACAATCATACTAAACAAGGACATTTGTACAAACATTAAATTAGCATAGGTTTTAAAATGCCACTAGATAGAACCAATGGGTCGCTGTTTTCACTGTTACAAGGAAGACAATAACAATAGAAATAGCAGTTGCTAGATTGTTGTTGAATATCATGTTAGCAGTATTTCACATACAATCACAGTAAAGGACATTTTAACAAACAATAATTACATTACTTCTGTTTTTCATTGAAATGTTACAATATGATTGGTTATGAAGTGGTCACATGATTACAAAAGAGATGTTTTACATCCCAATAAAACTCAAACCCGAACTTGCACCTGCCTCCATGAAGACGTCAGATGTAAACAATCAATGGCGTAGTAATTTCCAACAGCAAATAAAATTCACAATGAAAAATTCAACTATATTAAATTTTGGAGTGATCTAAATGTAATTATAAGAATTGAATGCATTTTTTTGGTACTTTTATAGGCATGTAAAAGCGTGGACCGAGGTACATTTTTTGCATGAAGCGCAAACGCACTTCATACAAAATGTACTTCGGTCCACGCTTTTATAAGCCAATAAAACTACAAAAAAAATGCATTCAATTCTTAAATAAATCGACATCAATGTTAAAAAAAAGCCATTAGAAAATGGCCTATAGGTGGCACTTTTGACTGCCACAAGTAAAAAAAAGGCTTTTTACAGTGCTAGCTAATTGGAAAAAAAAAACAGTTTGTGGGTAGATCCTTATTCCGAGTCAACCAGTCTTAGCTCTTACTTCTTAATGCTGTGTACTTAGCAGAGAAACAGGTAATACCTATTTAACATAGTCTTTGGATTTACCTGACAATCTACTGCACTTGAGACGAGCACACTAACCATTATACCGTCGATGCAGTCTTTCCGAGTAAGATTCTTAATTATTATTCTAAAATACAACATTTGATTAAATAATTTAGACTGTTAAAATTCTCCTTTGTTGTTATTATAACTACACTCCCTTACTTTTATCCCTAAAAAAAGGTTTTCAATGGAATTAAGATATATTCCAACATAGAGTGAATCCTGTCTAAATGGGGCTCAAAATTGTTTTTTTTTTTGGGGGGGGGCATCTTTTAACAATAATTTGGTTTTGAATAAACAAGTTAAATGTGCCAAAGTTTTGGACCTTGAGACATTGAGATTAAATTATATGTTTGGTTGGACTAAATTAAATGGTCCATTTCCAAAACAAAAAAATCCAGTTTATTTAGAATCTGGCGTGGGTTAGAGTTATGGTTATGGTGTTTAATGCCACTTTCAACCGGAGAAAAATCACTGAATTTTTGTTTGGATGGCCTTCAATGTACTTTAAATAGGTTGAATTAAAGACAAAATCTTGATAGTTAGCCCCAGCTTTTATTTCTCCATTTAAATTGACTTTCCCCCTTAACAAGCTAGGTATATAGATAGAAATCTTCTTATTAAAACCACCACCATCAAGATTAGAGAAATCTTACCTATGTTTTTACATATAACTGGCCTCTGGTCATTTAAATTGTACATACACACAATACAAACTGTCCCCCTTATTGTCCAAGGAATATCGTGTCAATTGTATATTTAGCAGGGCATTTAATTTCATCACATCGTTTTCTCAATAGGTCACATACCTATTTGTTCCACGTATTGTCCGAGTGTACAACCCCGTGCAAAACATAGCTTCTAGGGAAATTGCTACCGAGTCGCAAACAATAGGTATTGAAAATATTGCATCACGTACTGGCTTACTTTTCCCTTTAATAGTCTTTCCCTCTTATGCAACTTTTTGCTTTTAAAGTAGACAAATTTCTGTGGTCAAATTGATTATTTATTCACACCTTACAAACAAACCTGCAGGACTTTTTACCTGTCCAGGTGAAATAGATTATACCTGCACCACTTTATACTTACTATTACCTGGGACATTTTAAGATATATAATTAATTCTTTATTCACCAGATATATTTAATTTATCATTCTCAAATTAAATCTATGTTTTTAAAAGTTCAATAAAAACAAAAATAGGTATTTAATGGCCAATATTTAAATCTTAAAAGGGAAGGGGGAGTGGGGGGAGTATAAAGAGAGCTGTGGTCAGTTACAATATAATTTCATCAAACCTCTTCAAAACTCTAATTTTACTTACATATTTATATAACTGAAATATTCTTGAAAGTGGCATAGGACAAAGACATTTATGAAATATTAAATCTATATTAAACAGCTACAATATAACTGAAAAATTGTTGAAAGTGGTGCTCAGCACCATAACCCTAACCCCAACCAGATGTATATTAAGATGTGATATTGAAGATGACCTTTCTTTTTTTCTGACAAATTGTGGACCATTATTATTTTTATGTGCATGAATGCATCCTTAAATATGAAAGTGTGTCTATCGGAATAAAAAAATATTTACTGCAATTTGTTTTTTTTGTTTTTTTTACAAATCTATGCAAAAATAATTGAAAACTGATTTTCCACTTCAATATGATAACAATTTTGACAAGATGCTTTCTTAGCTTAATAAGATAAAAAAAAAACATAAAAAAAAAACAGACATACCACAAATTAAAAGATTTGTCTCGAGGCCTGGCTAATAATACTCTCCAAGTTCTTCATGGTCAAAAAATATAATGCATCGCTTTGGACAAACTGCAAGAAAAGTGTTCGCCTTTCTACAGCAAACTATCAGCTATAATTTTTCTGTCAGTGGATTTTCTGCCCTTGTATGATGGATAGACTAAAAATAATGTGCTATTGGTATTTTGTAGACTTGTCGATCCCTACTTACGCATTTTTATCCTTTATTTTTCTTTAAAATAGAAAGGTGTTAATAGAGCACTCTACATGTCCACAAATTAATTTCAGACACATCGCTATACAGAAAGAGATATTAGAAATTTATTACATAAGGAATTTCATCTTGCCTGCAAGCCTTCAAAAAAAAAAAATAAATAAATAAAAATTCTGAAATATTGTTGAAGTGGCATTCAATACCATAAACCATCAACCAAAAACCACCACTAATCAAATAATATGCAGATTTAAAGGCATATATGACTGAAGGATAAAGCCAGGAAAATATTTCTTTCAATTAAAAAAAAATTGAAATACTGTTGAAAATGGCATTATTTACCATAAACCACCAACCATGGACCACCACTACATAATAATATGCAGTTTTAAAGACATATATGACTCACAGATAAAGCCAGGAAATTTTCAATTCCATTTCTACACTGATAATCAACTTTATTCCAATCTAATTTAGTTTTGGTCTAGACCGTTCTTGTTGCAATAATTGCACAACATGTTTCTTAAAATAAACTGGCAGAAAAACAATTCTTCATGTCCTACAGGGGAATTTGTTTCTGCACATGAATATTAGAATGTCAATCAATGGATTTTGAATTATCGGTTGTCAAATATATATACAGTCAAACCTGTATATAACAACCACTCAAGGCAACCTGAAAATATGGCCTTTATGAGCAGTTGTCCTTTATATACAGGTTAATATTATATGCACTACTAGTATTCATTAATGGGAAAAATGAGACAGCCTTTTATAGACAGAGATTTGTTATATAGAGGTGTCCTTTATAGACAGAGATTTGTTATATAGAAGTGCCCTTTATAGACAGAGATTTGTTATATAGTGGTGTCCTTTATGGACAGAGATTTGTTATATAGAGGTGTCCTTTATAGACAGAAATTTGTTATATAGAGGTGCCCTTTATAGACAGAGATTTGTTATATAGAGGTGTCCTTTATGGACAGAGATTTGTTATATAGAGGTGTCCTTTATAGACAGATATTTGTTATATAGAGGTGTCCTTTATAGACAGAGATTTGTTATATAGAGGTGTCCTTTATAGACAGAGATTTGTTATATAGAGATGTCCTTTATAGACAGAGATTTGTTATATAGAGGTGCCCTTTATAGATAGAGATTTGTTATATAGAGGTGTCCTTTATAGACAGAGATTTGTTATATAGAGGTGTCCTTTATAGACAGAGATTTGTTATATAGAGGTGTCCTTTATAGACAGAGATTTGCTATATAGAGGTGACCTTTATAGACAGAGATTTGCTATATAAAGGTGTCCTTTATAGACAGAGATTTGTTATATAGAGGTGTCCTTTATAGACAGACATTTGTTATATGGAGGTGTCCTTTATAGACAGAGATTTGTTATATAGAGGTGTCCTTTATAGACAGAGATTTGTTATATAGATGTGTCCTTTATAGACAGAGATTTGCTATATAGAGGTGTCCTTTATAGAGAGATTTGCTATATAGAGGTGTCCTTTATAGACAGAGATTTGTTATATAGAGGTGTCCTTTATAGACAGAGTTTTGTTATATAGAGGTGTCCTTTAATGACAGTGATTTGTTATATAGAGGTACCCTGTAAGACAGGTTTGACTACAATACATGCACAGTAAAAAAAAATGTAGAATTTATTTACGCAAGTTTTAGAAACATGTAGAAAAGAAATAAAATGTATTTGCACTTGCCGAGAAACAGACCAGAAGAGTTCACTTAAGGCAATCTTTCCTAAAATGTCAAAATGTCCAAATATACTGACAAATTGTACTTGTCTGTGACTGTGCTATATACTGTTACCGTTTCTTACTGTTGGCTCTACATGAATCAGGTACCAGGAGATGGTTCATTGTATACCATTATTATACAGCAAATGTAGACGTAATGATTGCAGGATAAAATTCAGTACAGTAAAACCTGCCAATGTGATCACCTCTATTTAGCAGTCACCTGTATTAAAAGGTCACCTTTCAATTGTCCTATCATTGAAGATTTCATATAAACAGAACCCATTTTGATAGGTCACCTGTATTAAAAGGTCATCTTACAATTGTCCNTTATAGACAGAGATTTGTTATATAGAGGTGTCCTTTATAGACAGAGATTTGTTATATAGAGGTGTCCTTTATAGACAGAGATTTGTTATATAGAGATGTCCTTTATAGACAAAGATTTGTTATATAGAGGTGTCCTTTATAGACAGAGATTTGTTATATAGAGGTGTCCTTTATAGACAGAGATTTGTTATATAGAGGTGTCCTTTATAGACAGGGATGTGTTATATAGAGGTGTCCTTTATAGACAGAGATTTGTTATATAGAGGTGTCCTTTATAGACAGAGATTTGTTATATAGAGGTGTCCTTTAAAGACAGAGATTTGTTATATAGAGGTGTCCTTTATAGACAGAGATTTGTTATATAGAGGTGTCCTTTAAAGACAGTGATTTGTTATATAGAGGTACCATGTAAGACAGGTTTGACTGTACAATACATGCACATTAAAAAAAAATGTAGAATTTATTTATGCAAGTTTTAGAAACATGTAGAAAAGAAATAAAATGTATTTGCACTTGTCGAGAACCAGACCAGAAGAGCTCACTTAAGGCAATCTTTCCTAAAATGTCAAAATGTCCAAAACAACTGACAAATTGTACTTGTCTGTGACTGTGAGTCTGTGCTATATACTGTTACCGTGTTTTACTGTTGGCTCTACATGAATCAGGTACCAGGAGATGGTTCATTGTATACCATTATTATACAGCAAATGTAGACGTAATGATTGCAGGATAAAATTCAGTACAGTAAAACCTGCCAATGTGATCACCTCTATTTAGCAGTCACCTGTATTAATAGGTCACCTTTCAATTGTCCTATCATTGAAGATTTCATATAAACAGAACCCATTTTGATAAGTCCCCTGTATTAAAAGGTCACCTTTCAATTGTCCTATCATAGTAGATTTCATATAAACAAAACCCATTTTGATAGGTCACCTGTATTAAAAGGTCATCTTACAATTGTCCCTATCATTGAAGATTTCATATAAACAGAACCCATTTTGATAGGTCACCTGTATTAAAAGGTCATCTTACAATTGTCCTATCATATAAATTGAACCTCTTTTAAGAAGATACCTGTCTTATAAGGACACCTTTTCTTTGTCCCAAAGGTGACCTCATAATATAGGTTTGCCTATTTATCTAACTGCAAATTTTTTTAACATCAAACACGAAAATTGTTTTAGATTGATATATTGTTGTTTGATGTCACGTAAGCAGTAATAATTTCACCTACATTCATAATGAGAACAACTTCAACAAGATTACAACATACAGTCAAACCTGCTTTAGTGACCACCTCTATTAAGTTACAGTCAAACCTGTTTTAGTGACCACCTCTATTAATTACAGTCAAACCTGTTTTAGTGACCATCTCTATTAACTACAGTCAAACCTGTTTTAGTGACCACCTCTATTAACTACAGTCATATCTGTTTTAGTGACCACATCTATTAACTACAGTCATACCTGTTTTAGTGACCACATCTATTAACTACAGTCAAACCTGCTTTAGTGACCACCTCTATTAACTACAGTCATACCTGTTTTAGTGACCACCTATATTAACTACAGTCAAACCTGCTTTAGTGACCACCTCTATACTACAGTCAAACCTGCTTTAGTGACCACATCTATTAACTACAGTCAAACCTGCTTTAGTGACCACCTCTATTAACTACAGTCAAACCTGTTTTAGTGACCACCTCTATTAACTACAGTCAAACCTGTTTTAGTGACCATCTATATTAACTACTGTCAAACCTGCTTTAGTGACCACCTCTATTAACTACAGTCAAACCTGCTTTAGTGACCACATCTATTAACTAGTCAAACCTGCTTTAGTGACCACCTCTATTAACTAGTCAAACCTGCTTTAGTGACCATCTCTATTAACTAGTCAAACCTGCTTTAGTGACCACCTCTATTAAGTACATTAAAACCTGTTTTAGTGACCACCTCTATTAACTACAGTCAAACCTGCTTTAGTGACCATCTCTATTAACTAGTCAAACCTGCTTTAGTGACCACCTCTATTAACTAGTCAAACCTGCTTTAGTGACCACCTCTATTAAGTACAGTCAAACCTGCTTTAGTGACCATCTCTATTAACTAGTCAAACCTGCTTTAGTGACCACCTCTATTAACTACAGTCAAACCTGTTTTAGTGACCACCTCTGTTAACTACAGTCAAACATGCTTTAGTGACCACCTCTATTAACCAATAATTTGTATTATGTGACCTTAATTTTAATTTCCCTTCACAGTGCATTTCATATCAACTACACCTGTATCTAGCGACCACCTGTCTTAAGTTAGGCCAAATAAAAATATATGTGTGGTTCCAGTTACATTAAAATAAAAAACAGGGTAGGTAGGTAGGGATTTAATTTTATTTTATATATATTTTTTTTACATTGATTCTATGGGAGAGACATTGTGACTTTAACGGTGCTTATTGCAAAATGGCAAAAAAATCTTTAGGGTAGGAGCTAAAAATTAGGGTAGGTAAGGTAAATGGAACCAAACATATTTTTTTATTTGGCCTTACCTTATTTCAATGATCCTTTGGAAGCTAGGTCACATAGGACAGGTTTTACTGTATCATGCATGTAGGTAAAAAAACATGCAGGTACACTGTATCAAATTTGGGTCAAACAACATATAACCTTTTAGGAGGTACGCTGAAAGTCAAAAGATTAGAAAGAAGGCATCGGGATGAACCTACGGGTGGACAGTTAATATAAATTGCCACAGGAAAGAGTCGGAAAATTAGTGTTTTAGAAGAAAAAAAAACGAGATGTGAAGCCAAAGGAACTTCTGAGTAACTGTAGAAGACAGAAAACATAATTAGCAATGTATAATACAATGCTCACCGTTTCTGCACAGAATTTTGTCTTTGACCAGTCTGGGTTCGCTCTGTATGAAACTATCACATCACAGGTCTCTCATAAACATATTTGTGACGTTAATTGACTCTGCAAAACAAGATAAAATGGGTATTAATATAAAGAAATGATTGCTGCTATCAATACAGTTAAACCTATATGCTATAGCTAGCAGAGAAGCAGTATATTACAATTTTAAAGTCTTTGAATTGACCAATGTGAAATGGTATTCCGCATTCCAAATGACATTGAAACAACGAAGATGCCTAGACGTAGTATTTATCAACAAATAATTTAATTTGATTTGAATATTTCAATCTGATTGGCTAATACGCCTGGAGAAAATTTTGGTTATACTCGATAACCTGGGTTGGTATTGTGACGTCACCAACGTATTCATCTGCCAATGACAAATTCAAATAGTCACATGAAATAATCGTAATTAAAATCAACTAAATCGTTAAATTTTGTTGTGAAAATTTTATTGTGAAAATTAAATTATAAGGAATATTTGAAATTGTTGAACAGGTTATACTTGCATAACCTGGTTTGAGTCAGTTTATGCTTTTCATAAACCGCTTCGCGAATTATTAAGTGTAAACTGACCCAAACCAGGTTATATTGTATAACCTGTTCAACAATTTCAAATATTCCTTAAATGTTAAGAGTATAGCTCAACTGCAGGCTAGGGACCGTTTCACACTCATTTTAGAGTACGACTTCGAATGTGAAATGTAGAAATGCAATAAAAGCGCTTTCTTTTATTTAATTTGTTGCTAAGCGTAAAGTTGGATAGTCTCTCATGTACATTTACACCCTTATTGCTTCTTATTAAATAAACATTAAAGAAAAACTAAGTGGCAATCAGAAATGAACAATCCAGAGAAACTGTCAACATAGGCAGGGCTCGAAATTAATGCTAGCAAGCAGGCAAATTGCTAGTTGAAATTTCAATTTGCCTTAATTTTGCTAGTGAATAAAGTTAGAACTAGCAGAATTTTGCTAGTTGCAAAAAATTATGTGTTCAGAGTCGTATCTGAACTATGACAAACGTGTAAATTTGTTTTCTCGCAAGATCGGTAAAGATCGCATTTACTTCATAAAAAAGGACGGTATAGTTACATTGTACGCATTTGGCCGAGAAATACGAATATTTACGTCTCTGTCCGAGAAATACGAACAACCATACTGGTTCCCGATTTTTAAAATAACATCTGGTTGTAATTTTTACAGTTCAAGTTACCAGTCGAAATGTCAAAAAGAAGAAAATTTTCTGATCACGATATCGATCGCGACGTTACAAAATTACGAAATTCTTTCGCCAAGTTTCAGGTAGATTTATAATTGTGATTATAGTATTTACAGTGACTAAGAGGAAATAATCGTGAAAATCGTTGTGTGACAGCTGTTACACTATCGTATGAAGGCAGCCTGTCTGCTTGCAAGAAATTCTTGAAGAATCATTTTTAGAATGGCAAGATTACGATTTTCGTTTATCCAACTTTGGCCTAGGTAGAGTAGGCAGGGTCTGGAATTACTTTTTCATTCATACTACCAAAGATTTCATATTCTTATGAAACAACTATACCTCATCTTTCTAAATTTAAAAAAATGAAGTCCTGAAATAACCTTTATATGTTCAGACCCCAATGTGAAATCATTAAATACAATTATCGTGTTTTTAACAGAAGTGATCTCATTATTTTATTCAAATAGTTATTATTGCTCTGTTTCCATCTTGATTAACTCTAACTCATCTCCTTTATACAATTTTCACACAAAAAAAGCAAAAAAAAACACAAAAAAACCAGACAGGCATATTTCCTTTACTGGCTGTACAATAATTATTCTGTCACATTACATGATAAAACATAAAACAGTCATTAGTTATATCTTGGTAATAATTATATAATTATTTGAGATGAAAAAAGTTCAGTACATGCACAGTGATGCAGCATGCCTACAGCTTTTTTTCATTTGAGGTTACATGTACTCCAACTCCACCAATTTGGGGGTACATGGAATTTTTTGAGGGTACAGTGTGTGGCTCTTTATATTACTGTCCAATAAAAGCCAGAATGTCCAGGAGCGACTTACTTAATGGTCAAGGACGCCTTTCACAATGCGATATAGTCAGAGACAGTGAATTACTTAAATTAATAAAACACATAAAACCTTACAGTTTTATTGTTACATACATGTATTTCAATGAAAATAACATACATTTTTTGTTAAATTTGGTTGCTAGTCAGGTCAGTCTGTTTGCTAGTAGATTTTTATTTAACTAGCAAAGTTTTGCTTGTGGTGAAAAAAAGTTAATTTCTAGCCCTGATAGGGTATACAAGACGTAAAAACACTACACAATACGTGTTGGACACCACTATAAACAAGCAAACACAAATAACGTAAATAAGACATGAGCCCTCCTACAAACAACTGGAGGTAAAGATGAACGAACATCGTTTTTATGCAGAAATCATAACGGACAGCACAAGAGAGTCAGAGCTTAAAGATACATAATAGGACAACATAAAAAACTAAAAAGATAAGTAATACAGACCCTACCAAACTCGGGCAAATGATGGTCAATGAGTACAAGTATGAAACAATCTGTCTAAAATCACATCAGTATGTTATACAATACCTATGACATGGAGAAAAGTTCTTACTTATTCAACACTGCATGGGGCCGTCGTGGTCGTGATCGTATGGTAGATAAGAAAAGTTATCACTTTTTCAACACTCCTATACAATCAGTTCTTATCACAACTAACCCTGTGAGTTCGAATCCCGCAAAGGCGAGATGTACTCGATACAACATTATGTGATAAAGTTTGTCAGTGATTTGCAACAGGTCGGTGGTTTTCTCCGGGTACTCCGGTTTCATACACCATTAAAACTGACTGCCACGATAGAACTGAAATATTGTTGAAAGTGGCATTAAACACCAGAAACCTAACCAAACCATCAATGAGTACAAGTATGAAACAATCCGTCTTAAATCATGTCAATGTGTAATACAATTCTTATGACATGCAGAAAAATTATCCCTTATTCAACACTGCACTGCTGGATATGAATACATGTATATTTAAAAAGTATCAATTAAATAGGTTTTTCAATAGTTTTTACAATATAGTTAAAAGTTCTAGGTTAACTGCACTTATTTTTCATCCCAAGGATGATCAATTGAATTTTTTTAATTATTGCAACATTATATCACAACATGAATATAAATAATTTATCCCTTTGTGGGAGACTTAAGATTATTGGGAAAAAAAACAAATAAAATGTACTGACTTCCATAATAATTTAACAAATAACCAAAAAAAAGCCTACTGCAAAATTAGAGCAAAATTTCCCCATTTCTTAACAAACAAACAAAAAAAGCCCACTGCAAAATTTTCCCTTTTTTTATATCTTTTTATAAAGTTATTTACACTGAAATTTCCTATCCCACCTTTGAATCATGCATTAAACATTTATTTTAACTATTTGTTAATAGAACAAAGAGATTCCTTTTACAAACCTAATTTGCATATTTTAGTTTTAAATTTTATACATGTATCATACATCCCCAATCACAATATATCATAATAAATATGCATGATCGATTGTGTATTGCATTGATGATTTAATATACAAAAAAAATTATACATATATAATTTTATCATATTGTGTTTTTTATTATTCATTCATGTTTTTCATAACATCAGGTAGAATTTTTTATGTATCTGCAGTGGATCTCAATAAATGCATCAAACTTGGATTTAAAAATTTTTTTTTTAATTCAGATTAAAAAAAAAAAATGTGCCTTTTATGTCATATATGCAATGAATTTTTCTTAAGGAACTCATTGAAAAAACATTATCAAAAACGCTTCAAGTACAAACACTTATTTTGCACCTTGGGGCCTCTTGATTGGAAAAGTGTAATTTCAGAATTAAAGACTGGTCAACTAGAACAAAAGTTATTGCAGGGAATCCTTTGTGTCTACAGACGGGCGACATTAAGTGCTACCCCTAACTCTTATCAACGCAGAGCAGGGGGTTGCTGGTTATAAAAAATCTGTTCAATATATCAAAACTTTGTTCATATCAATTTTCAGTCTATGGTAAATTATTTATGTTTATTGACTGTTGTGTTTCTCTTTAACCTTATCATTTACATTAAATATTGTATATTTGCATTGTATGATGTTGTGTTGTATGCCTTCAACCCCTTTAGGGTAAATTTGTACATCAATAAAGTCTCCATATTATACCCAATTTAATTCAAAGTGGACTGGAATGTACTTATAAAACATTTACAAATAGTGACTTGCGATAGGTCGGTGGTTTTCTCTGGGTACTGCGGATTCATCCACCAATAAAACTGACCGCCCTGATATGACTGAAATATTGTTGAAAGTGGCATTAAACACCATAAACCTAAACCCTAAGCCCCTGTAAATTATTGATAGTTTCCAAATCCCATAATTCTTTTTTTAAGTATCTTTATGTACAAATAGCTTAATTAAATTTGAAGGCAAATGAATTGTCACAGATGTTAGACTTGAGATGACAAAAATATGTCAGTTGCCTGAGGACAGGGGACGTCTATATCATTTATTGCAACAACAAAATAAGAAAAATAAAGAAAAAAAATGAAAAAGAACTCCCAAAATTATCTAGATATGAGTTGACAAAAATATGTCAGTTGTCTTAGGACAGGGTACAGCTATATCATGTATTGCAATTAAAAATTGAAAAAAAAAAAGAAAAAAAAAAACCTTCCCAAAATATTTTAAATAAATGATGTGAATCAACACGTATGGTGCAGATGTATAGATAATAATCATCATGCATTACATATTCCATGGGAAATTTTTAATTCTAAAGAATTTTAAAATAATTATGAAGAAAGCGTATATTTAAACCAACATGATACTCTCGAAAATTATCTATTTTTACAAAATTTAAATTGTGGGCATCCGATCGGCCAGAGTTCACGGTTGCAATTTCCACCGTGATAAAGCAAACATAATAAAACCTGTATTGTTAAACGGAGGATGAAAAAAACTTGTCCCCTACATTAAATGGATAGGATTCGGTAATATTATCTCCGTCTCGATTCATTATTATATCGCAGTAAAGCATTCATTGTCCACCCTGTTTTTATTTCTCTGCGGCCACCAACCAGGTGAGCTATATGTTTTAATTCTCATTACAATGAAGGTCAAGTGAAAGATCTCAAGTGAAAACCGATATTAACATGTTCAACAATGCATTGTTGAATGCTCCCTGACACGTTACGCGTATCATTGCGGAATCGCCAAGCAGATGATGCGACAAGACGACTTAAGGACAAGTATTGGTCACACAATTTCAAAGGAGAGGGGTCGACACTTTTCACCTTAGAAAATTTCTAATTTATTCAAAAAAGATAAATTTTCAATGGCTCTAGATTATATGCCGCGTCTTTGTAAGTTTTATAGTTTTTTGTTGCGGACATGTTGAAGCGTAACAACTGCAATAATACAATTTGATCGGGTATTTATCTACGGAAGTTTCTGACACTTAAAAGAGTGGTCAACGATAAATTGTAACTTACCGAATGACCGAGTGTTGGAATATTTACAATGGCAATTTATAAAATCGTTAAATTGGCATTGCATTTTGTTTACAATTATCAAAAAAAGGTCTGACATGTTTTTTTTTTTTCATTCTTCTGTTGATTAGAGGGAAAAAAACACATATTCAAATTACTTATTAAAGGTATCTGTCACAAAAGGTACTTCAGATTTGATTTCAAAGAAATTTATGAATTAAAAAAATAATATTCAATTTCTTATAAAGGCATATACCGGAAATATGTCATAAACATGTAAATTAATTCAATATTGCAATTTAATAGAAAAAAAATATGGATAGGTATTATTTTATTTTCTATTCAAATATTTGATAGGCAAGAATTTTCAATTGGAAAATATATTGAAATTTCTTTCTGTAAACACAAATGTATCGGATAAATTTATGAAGGAAAAAAAAAACAACTTTAATCTGCCATGAATAATTTGAAAGATATCAATTATAATTTAACAAGGAAGAAGAGAAACCAGAGGCTCTCAAGAGCCTGTATCGTTCACCTGGTTATAAAAAGAACCAATTGGTCCTATGTAAAAAATATGTCATACAGTGGTAGTCATCTTGGAATTTCGATCAACATAAAAAACACAAAGTTTGTAAAGGACCTTCCAATGATTGATGCACAGTTTAGGTACCGGTTCAATCAGTGCAATAGCTTCAGAGAAGAACATATTTCTGTATTTTCCCCATATATGGTCCTGTGTTAATACTATGACCTGTGGTGGCAGCCATCTTGAATTTCGGATCGGCATAAAAAACCCAAACTTTTTAGAGGACCTTCAAATGATCCTTCCTGCTCAGTTTGGTTTCAATTTTCCATGTGGTTTAAGAGAAAAAGCGTTTTGAAACATTTTTTCCCATAGGGTCCAAAGTTAAACTA
>MJUT01043768.1:134516-148319 GCA_002080005.1 Gigantidas platifrons
CAGTATCTGTACCAGTATTGCAGATACTGGAAGATACTGGTACGATACTGGTAATACCAGTATTGTGTACAATACTGGTAATACCAGTATCGCAGCCGGCTGCTTCATAATATCCAAAAATTTAAATCATTGTTGAAAATAAAAAGTTAAATACAAAAGGTCGATGATGCATCCTAGATTTTTTCCTGTTTTTAACAAACTGTCACAATTAACCAACCACTCCTCTGTCAAACCTCAAACTTCTAAATACAGGGGTGATTCTGGATAGAAAAAAAAAATAACTGAAAATCAACAAAAATAGCTGAAATCATCTACACCCCTTTTCAAAAAGGTCATTTTTGACCTGTGCTGACAGCGTTGTGCAATTTTCAGAATTTCTTTTTCACAGAAAAATAGCTGAAATCAGTTGAATAATTTAAAAAATCATCCTTGTAAATACAGATCTTGACAACAGATGATGAGGAAATATACGTCCTGTTTTGGGACAGGAATAAAAACGTGTATTCCATTTCATTTTATGTAAATTTCCAAATTGTAAATAAATGTGCATCAGCTTAATTTTGATGTAAGTAGAAAATGAAGAATATTCAAAATTAATCCCCAAAAGAGATATCTAATTTAGTGCACACAACATATTTCTGGAATAACCTTCATCAGGTTTGGCTTGGCTTGGTTTAATGGTGCTTATCGCCACTTTCAAAAATAGTTCAGCTATATTGTGGTGGTCAGTTTTATTGGGCCTTCATCTGGTATTATAAGAATGGAAAGCAAAGTAACATAAAAGTCTCTGGAAACAAGCAAACCAAAACGTTTAAATGGGATAGCCAATATTGGCAAAAGTTACCTATGTCTGATCGTTGGTTTTTGGTGTTTAATGCCACTTTCAGCAATATTTCAGCTATATCATGGGGACCAGTTTTAGTGGTGGAAGAAGCAAGAGTACCCAGAGAGAACCACCGACCATGAGCAAGCAACTGTAAACTTTTTAACTTGCGACTTGTGAGTCGAGTGCACCCTTTTTTGTAATTTACGAAGCCGGGTGCGAACATACGCCGTATTATGTCTGATGGAAATGAATGTTAGTTTAAAAAATTGACAAATCAAGAATAATTAATTTTTAAATGATAGAATTCATCACTCATGCTTCATTTTTTTTTTATTGATTCTAAAAAAATAATTGTCACATACAGTATATATACAATATATATATGTACATTGTCGGAAATATATAATTTATTTGCATGAGCTTTAGAAACAGGTAGAAAAGCGAGCCTTTAGAGAGCTTTTCTAGACTTTCGCTGCGTGTGCAAATTAATTTTATATTTAACGACAATGTATGTATATTGTGTTTCTCAAACAATATCAAATATCAAAAAGTCCAAAACACCTGCCAAATTGTTTGAAAATAACTGAAACAAGCGTTCTTCTGAACATTTTCAAATGTATCATCTGTGACGTCAGCACTTATAATGTTAGTTTCTTTCTGTTGCTCAACAGGAATCAGGTACCAGAAAAACTATATTTTGGTCAGCGACCGAATAAAACAAAAAATTATCCAGTCAATGAATCTGACTGCTAAGTGCAGGAAAAAATGGTACTAGAAAAGCAATGCATGAAAACTAATTGGTCAGACAGGGATTTTCAAAAAAAAATGTAAATTGCTTAATTCTATTTACAAGCATTAAACACTCATTTTTTTTTTCTTTTTAAAACTGTACTTTAAATTTAAAACCATGAAAGGTTATAATATACTTTTTCCTTGAACTTTTAAAAAAAAATAAGGCAATTTTTTTTATTTTTTTTAAATTAGATATATGGCTAAAAATAGTACAATTTTAAGTTCAGTTTGAAGTACAACATAAAACATGTCAAGATTACGAATAGACGCAAGTATGTACATATAAAATTCAATTTAACAAAACAAACAGATGAAATTGACCACTGCACCTCTCCGTCTCCTAGCAACGATGCCGTGTGTGAACCACTTGCAACGACTGTTCCTGTCGACTAAACAATGCTCCCGTACTTTTATTTACACAAGACTACCCACTGTTGCGTTGTCGTGTACACAAAATGGACAAACGGGTCACTTTCTGACTACATGCAGACAATTTGATTCTCCCGTTATCAAGGACTTTTGAGTCAATATTTACTTTTGGTACAATGAATGCAAAGTGCTTTCTTGATTAAAATTTAACTGGACAAATATTTGGTGAAAACTTTGTTTGATAAATGTATAATTATTTTCTCTTCTCTCCCCATTCAACCATTTTGTAGACATTTAATTGCACTCTCACATCACAATTTAAAATGGTTAAATCAAAGAGTTTTTTCTTTTCTTTTCTTTTTCAAAGAAATTCAGCTTTTAAACGTCTTTAAATGCAAAAATAAGTAAATTTATAACAAGATGGGAACAAGAAAGTAAAACAATACATCAAACAGAATATTTTAACTAAAGCTAACTTTTAAATAAAAAAAAAATCTTTTTTAGTGGTTACCTGACGTAGAATTCTTGTTGTAGTTATATACCATTCTAACATGACCTCACTCTTTCCCTTTGTTAAAAAAAAACAGAATTATTTCTTCGTATTATCTCATTGGCACATGCGCCGATGAATGTGACTGACGTTTCCATTGGCAGCATAAGTTGTGACTCGAATAATGCCGATAGAGGGTGCAGTATTATTCGAGTTACATAAATTGTGTGCGACATTTTCTGCAAGCGTATGTATAAATTACCGTATTTGTACTCTTAGACATATCAGAATCGGAATAAATCATGGAAGCCAGAATGTGTTTTAAGTTTTAACATGGATTGGCAGATATTAGTAAATTTTATCCCTCGCTTCTGGCTCAGGATAAAATACTAATATCCGCCAATCCATGTTAAAACTCCCAACACATTCTGGCTTCCATGATTTATTTCTGAAGTATAAAGACAAATTATAGTGTTTTTCTTTCAAATGCAGTGAAACCTGTCCTATGTTATCTGATGGAATATTGAAATAGAGTCACACAAGACAAGTTGTTGCTATAAATACAAACGTAGGATGTTCTTGGTGAAAATGTAATGCCAATATGTGCATCGGTAATGTACTGTTTCTACAGATAGTTCAGAAAAAAAACCTGTTTACTAAAATCCTCTAATTTATTACTGTGGTCATAAGATTTCCAGGTATGGAGTTAATTTATTTTTTTTATTTAGCATTTTATTTTCTTATGCAACATTTTAATAATGAAGCCTACCTCCCTTTTCACTGCAGAAATCAGTATAATATCATATCCAAGCCTTAGCAAAAAAATGTGTCCTATATATTGAACTCAGTCCAAATAGTTGATATCATACAATTATTGACTTTTATTGAGGTTAATATAAGGATCTGTCGTTCCAAGAAATATTATATTTACCGAGGCCAAAGCCGAGTTAAATATCGTATATCTTGGAATGATAGATCCTTATATTAATCGAAATGAAAGTCAGTAATTGTTTTATTATATGAAACTATTATTAATGTCCTCTGGACCATGTTCTATAAATTGGCATTAAAAACTACATGCGTTTTTTTTTTGTAAATGTTAATGGTAACAAGAAAGATTTATGCATACTACAAAGATAAATTGTGATCGTTCCAGAGGAGCATTTGGAACGTTATATTAACCTCACGTGACGCTTAAATTAAAAGTAGGGGCTTTCCGATTTTAGCGTCGCGTGAGCTTAATATAACATTCCAAAGGTTCCTCTGGAACGATCAAAATTAATCATTGCAGAAATTGAAGATTTAGACAGTATTCATCAAGTTATAACAAGTAAAAATCCCATGCCTTTAACCAATCAGATAAAAGAAATATTTATAGTCATATAATAATTGATATTAATTTTTTTTCGAATTTTTTTTTTTTTTTAAATAAATTACATTTTGCACTTTGTTTTATCTTATAACTATATACAAAACTTTAATATAGCATCAGGTTCCATTACATATACATGTGAATTCAATAGCCACATAGCAGCTTTTCTCTTTGTGGTTTTCATCACCGAGGTGCTTGAAATCTGCATACAAACATCATATGATCAAAACGTTCAACTGATTTTAAAGAGTTATCTCCCTGTAGTGTTAGGTACCACCTTAAGCAAAGTCTGACTGTAGGAAATCATTGTTAATTTAACTTGCATAAACCAAACACCTGTCCATTTCGCATGTGAACCTTCCGGCGGGAGCATTATTCTCCCGATTTTGAGGGTCCCTTCCGTCTCTCCCGTCTACTTTCAAAATCTTCCGCCCGTGAAAAAAATGAAGTACAAAAAAATTTTGCCCTATATTTTGCGATCAATATTTCTGGAAATTCCCCATTTGGAACTCCCGCGCTGACGAAAAACACAGAGAGATACGAACGGTAAAGGTGAATGTCATATTTAATGATATCCGGTTATTGATCTGTTTGACACCTTTACAGGTAAACTGTGTCATGATGGTGATTAATTAAGGTGTTGATGATTATACAACAATTATCCACTGATTGACAGTTAATTGGGTATAAGGAAGTGTGTTTGTGGCACACCCTTAGATGATTAGAAGTGTGATAGCGGCAATTAAGAATAGTTATAAAGTGACAAAATAAACCGTTGTGCAGACACGAGTCGATCAACCTTTGATGCCGAGAAAACTTCTTATTTCGATCAAACATGCCATGAATTCATCTCGGATTGAGTTGTTATGGCTTGTTTGGGACCAAAGCCGATCAAAGTATTTGTGACTTCTCTATGTTTACTTTCTTTCACTTGCTGTGATTATATCTGTGACTTTTTAAGGGTAAATTCTGTGACTATGTGATGAATAGAGACTTTTTTTAATTTTAGTGCTCTATGACTTTATTGTTCAGAACATTCTGCCTTCATTGTTATTGCTTTGTTATAACCTTATGATTATGAATAAATTATAAATAAAGTTTTTATCCTTCATTCATCATATGAAACACTACTTAAGACAGAAATGTAAACAATACATATTGAAATGGGATGCAGTTGGTTCAATACTGAAACAAACAAAAGGAAAACGTCAATAAACAATAAAAACACGCATCAAATACGTCGATAACAAATCTCCATTTATGAGACCAAATCTCCAGTCAAAAATTTGCAAATCTCCAGTTGTAGCATAGCAACTCTATCACATGTATGATTACACGTGTTAGGAAAATACAAATTTTAAGGTCAAGCATAAAACATGCTCTACATATTTAAGTAAGCCAGGCAGATAAGTCCAAAAAGTTCATTAAAAATAAAAATTAACACTAAGGCCATGCAAAATTAATTACTTGGTTCTCAGGCCCTTTTTTGTCAAAATTGATGAGGGAGGGTGGCATTTTTTTTTTATCCTTTTACTGCTGTAAAAAGTGACGAGGGAGGCATTTTTTCTTTTTTCTTTTTTTGTGAAAAATATGGCAATGTATAAAACTTTTCATTACTTTATAGAAAATTTCAATTTTATTTCTTCCGATGGTGGCAGAAACATCACAAGTGGTTAATTTTTATGGAAAAGTCCAATCCGCTGGTCCCAACGTACCATTTTTTTTTATCTCCGTAAACAATTCCAATAAGGTACAAGCTTTGGAGAAGCCCCCTATTATGTTCCCTGGTAAAACTGGCAAACATTAGTGCCGAATTTGCACAGAAACGATTGACATTTTGTCTAAATGTCAAACGGAAACACGTTTTTTATTTATACATTGTCATATCGATGCTTTAAATCTCATTTAAGCATGATGCGTTTTAAAGCGTTTCACCGACCACGCGATATAAGAGAAAAAACGGATGCGGTTGTTTTTTCCGTACGGACAGTACTACCGTATTTAAATTTTTTTTTTAACTATTTTTCCAATAAAATCGGCAATGCGGCAACAAATTTCCACATGCGGGCGTGCCTGAGAACCAAGAAATTAACTTTTTATGGCCTAATTATCAAGTTATAAAGTAACTAGAGGCTCCCAGGAGCCTGTATAGCTCACCTGGGTATAATAACAACATCAATCAATAAAACACTCCGGTCAAAAAATAACAAATGTAGCCCTCGGCATTGCAGACCCCCCTCTTCAAAAAAATTTGGGCAGGGGTTCCCCCCTTTAATGTAAGTTATCAATATTGCTGTAAAAAAAAACATAAATGTCAATGATTCTCAAAATTTAGCTTTTGCTACTTCACATTTTGTAATAGAGTTGCTTCCCTTTGATTATTAAAGTAACCAAAAGCAGTGAAAGTCAATAAAAAATGCATTTCAAGAGGAATAACTCTTCACACAGTTGTCGGACATTTTCAACTGTGAACTTTTTTTGTAGATCTTGACATGCTGAACATTTTTGCAGTTTAAACTTAACATCTATCCCTTATAGTTTTTGAAATAAAAAACGAAAAGTAATAACATTTTGAAAATTTGATGAAAAAAAGGGCAATAACTCCAAAATGCAGGGTTTTTGCTCCCCTTATTTTACTGCCGAATTTCGGCCGCATTCCCAATGAAAAATAGGGTCCATTTTTCCCAAAATCAGTCAGATAATTCCCAAACTGATTGGAGTTTATTGTCGGTAAAAATCCGGATTTAGTAATCGTTTCCGGAAACGTTTTTTTATATTACGCGATTACATATCCGGTCATCTGTAAGCTTTTTCTGTACACTCGTTCGTCGTTCTTTTTTGACATAAACATGTGTCACAACAGTAAATATTACCTTAATAAAAACAAAGCCTAAAGAGGCAAAACAAACACGGTCAATTGATTCTTTTTTTGTGACAACGAAAGAGAAGAAACCCAAGGAAAATGATGATGAAATCAGCGTTTGTGAAGTCGATGTCAAACTCACGGCGAGGATACTGAGTGTTGCTACTCTTATCTTCTATTACAGACAGCACAAATAACGTTAAAAATTCAGAGTTGGATGAAAATCATCCAACACTCGTTAAGCAGGATATGAGAAGGTTTAGTTCACTTAGTATGAGCAAAGTTTTCCCTGGTTATCCTCATTATAGTTGTATTAAATCATATCAGGTTATTTGTATAAATATTGTGAACTTTTTCAAACTGATCCCACTAATTCATCCATCCTTTACTTGATGAATATCATCCCTGCCTCTATGGAAAGGAGCTTTTCATATATGAATTTAATTAAAACTCTTCTGAGGTTGACCCAAATGAATTTGGAAGCTTTTGATATGATCCATGGAAGGAAATGACAAACTGTCAGATAGTAATCTTGACACATTAGTAGACAAATTCAAAAATGAAAAGGACAGATACATGATGCTGTAATTGAGTGAAATAAATTCTACTGCAAAGTTATTTTGTTTATTATTGCCTAAGTTAATTTCAAATTCATATTTTGTCAATAAAAATGTCGATAAAATTTCCCAATTTAGGTTAGGTGGCAATTCCCAATAGAGCCAGCAAAAACTCTGAAATGGGTAATGGAATTTACTTCAAAATTGCAGGGTATGTAGATCTTGACATGCTGAACATGTTTGAAGCTTAAACTTAACATCTATCTCTTATAGTTTTTGAAAAAAAGGACGAAAAGTATTAAAATTTTGAAAATTTGATGAATAAAGGGAAATAACTCCAAGATGGGTAATCAGATTTACTTCAAAATTGCAGGGTAGATAGATGTTGACATGCTGCACATTTTTTGCAATTTAAACTTAACATCTATCTCTTATAGATTTTGAAATATAAGACGAAAAACATTAAAATTTTGGAAATTTGATGAAAAAAGGGCAATAACTCCAAAACGGGTAATGGAATTTACCTAACAATTGCAGGGTAGGTAGATCGTGACATGCTGCACATTTTTGCAATTTAAACTTAACATCTATCTCTTATAGTTTTTGAAATAAAAAACAAAAAGTATTAAAATTGTGAAAATTTGATGGAAAAAAGGGCAATAACTCCAAAATGGGTAGTGGAATTTACTTCAAAATTGCAGTGTAGGTAGATCTTGACATGCTGAACATCTTTACTGTTTAAACTTAACATCTATCTCTTATAGTTTTTGAAATACAAGACGAAAAGTATTAAAATTATAAAAATTTGATGAAAAAAGGGCAATAACTCCAAGATGGGTCATCAGATTTACTTCAAAATTGCAGGTTAGGTAGATCTTGCTGTGCTGATCATTTTTACCCCATGTCAGATTTTTGATATTATTAACGGTTTTTGAGTTATTACCCAAAAACCTTCAATTTTACCATATGTTCTATTTTTAGTAACAGCGGCCATGTTGGTTGGTGCACGGCATCACCGGACACAATTTTGAAACTAGACACCCTAGTGATGATTCAAACCAAGTTTGGTTTCAATTGGTCTAGTAGTTTCAGAGCAGAAGATTTTTGAAAAAGTTGACGACAAACGACGGACGACGACGACGACGACGGACGCCAAGTGATGGCAAAAGTACATCCAGTATCTTTATTTTCATAAAAATCAGTAACGGACCAAAGGTGCAAAAGCCGAGTTGCCAGCATGTGGATGGACAATGTGACCTTGACCTTTGACCTACAAACCTGAATATCAATAGGCTTCCTCCTCTTACCATTCATATATATCCGACATTTCGTTCTTAAGATATTGTGCGGAAACAAAAAAAGTATCTAATTTTTGTTCTATTTTTAGAAGTTGTGATCTTAACCTTTATCCTACAAACCTCAATATGAATAGGCTTCCTCCTCTCACCATCAGGCATGTGTGTACCAAGTTTCATTTAGATCCAACATTTCGTTCTTAAGATATTATGCGGAAAGGAAAAAAGTATCAAATTTTTGTTCTATTTTTAGAAGTTGTGACCTTGACCTTTGTCCTTCAAACCTCATTATCAATAGGCTTCATCCTCTCACTATCAGGCATATGTGTACCAAGTTTCATTTAAATCCTACATTTTGTTCTTAAGATATCGTGCGGAAACAAAAAAATTATCAAAATTTATTTCTATTCTTAGAAGTTGTGACCTTGACCTTTGACCTACAAACCTCGATAGCAATAGAGACTTCCTCCTCTCACCATCAGGCATGTATGTACCAAGATTCATTTAGATCCGACATTTCATTCTTAAGATATCGTTCGGAAACAAAACAAGTATCTATTTTTTGTTCTATTTTTAGAAGTTGTGACCTTGACCTTTGTCCTACAAACCTCAATATCAATAGGCTTCCTCCTTTCATGATCAGGCATGTGTGTACCAAGTTTCATTTAGATTCAACATTTCGTTCTTAAGATATTATGCAGAAACGAAAAAAGTATATATTTTTTGTTCTATTTATAGTTGTGACCTTGACCTTTGTCCTACAAACCTCAATATAGATAGGCTTCCTCCTCTCACCATCAGGCATGTGTGTACCAAGTTTCATTTAGATCAGACATTTCATTCTTAAGATATTGTGCGCAAAACGATTGCGTCGCCCGGACGCCCGGATGCCATTCATCATATTATAAGCCGAGTTCAACTTGTCACAACTGGGCTAAAAATACATCTCGAACATAAGTTCCTGTATGTACGACAAAAATGTCTGCCAAAGGAAAACCTGCATGTTGTCGTACGAGAATGTTAACTGATTATAATAGAAAAAGAAACAGGAAAGAAGTTTTGGCGAATAATAACAAAACAAGAATTAACATGGCCACCAACATAACCATTGGATGAAATTGAAGGTAGAGTTCAAACTCATTGCTGAAGTGTAAACATCAATGCCATTGTGCATGTAGTTCGGAGATTGGGACATGCATAATTAATGATGCTAGGAGACAGGCTGCACAGAAAACACATCGAAAAAGTTTTATACTGGTTTCGAAGGTAAATATTAACTTGCAAAGCAATAAAAAAAAAAAACTTTCAAAAAAATTACAAAACTCAACAAGATTATACCTTTATTCCAGGGTACGACTTAGAAATATTAACTGCTGCAGGGCTTTCATTATTTTTTAATTCGACGTGTACTTCACTATTTACAGGCAGTACTTTTTGTTAAAATTTGAACAATTTTCACGAATATCTTCTTTAAAATCAGGAGGTACCAAAGACCATTTTAGGTATGCACAACTACCTGGTATCGTCCCTTAATGAAAGGCCTGCTGCTCATTACAAATTAGCTGGACAAACCTCTATGCAGTCAACACACTAGTCGATTTAATTTCTAGACGTTATATAAACATGTAGAGAAGTAGAGCAAATTTTTGTCTTACAAATTAAGATATCGCTTAATATAGCAAATTCATTTTCACACCTTGAGAAGTAAATTTCATACATAGGTACATGTACATAGAGCGAAATTTTGTCTTTAATACATACAGCAAATTTATATTCACCCCTTAAGAATTATATTTTATTTGGTTCCACACCATGTTGTTGATGACATTACCATGATTAAATAGTAGTGCTCTTTTAAAGGTCTAGAGGGATCTCAATGAGGACGTTTAGAATGGAAATGAGTGAGAGAAATAGTAGAGGTTTTAAAGCTCTAGAGGGATCTCAATGAGGATGTTTAGAATGGAAATGAGTGAGAGAAATAGTAGAGGTTTTAAAGTTCTAGAGGGATCTCAATGAGGACGTTTAGAATGGAAATGAGTGAGAGAAATAGTAGAGGTTTAAAAGTTCTAGAGGGATCTCAATGAGGAGGTTTAGAATGGAAATGAGTGAGAAAAATATTAGAGGTTTAAAAGTTCTAGAGGGATCTCAATGAGGAGGTTAAGAATGGAAATGAGTGAGAAAAATAGTAGAGGTTTTAAAGCTCTAGAGGGATCTCAATGAGGAGGTTTAGAATGGAAATGAGTGAGAGAACTAGCAGAGCTTTTAAATCTCAAGAGGGACCTCAATAATAACGCTTAGAGTAGAATTGAGTGAAAGAAATAGTAGGTTTTAAATCTCAAGAGGGACCTCAATGAGAACATTTAGAGTAGAATTAAGTGAAAGAAATAGTAGAGGTTTTCAATGTGAAGAGATACCTCAATGAGGACGTTTAGAGTGGAAATGAGTGAGAGAAATAGTAGAGGTTTTTAATCTCAAGAGGAACCTCAATGAGGACGATTAGAGTGGAAATGAGTGAGAGAAATAGTAGAGGTTTTAAATCTCAAGAGGAACCTCAATGAAGAAGCTTAGAGTGGATATGAGTGAGAGAAATAGTAGAGGCTTTAAATCTCAAGAGGGACCTCAATGAGGACGATTAGAGTGGAAATGAGTGAGAGAAATAGTAGAGGTTTTAAAGTTCTAGAGGGATCTCAATGAGGATGTTTAGAATGGAAATGAGTGAGAGAAATAGTAGAGGTTTTAAATCTCAAGAGGGACCTCAATAATAACGCTTAAGAGTAGGATTGAGTGAAAGAAATAGTAGGTTTTAAATCTCAAGAGGGACCTCAATGAGGACATTTAGAGTGGAAATAAGTGAGAGAAATAGTAGAGGTTTTAAAGTTCAAGAGGGACCTCAATGAGGATGTTTAGAATGGAAATAAGTGAGAACTAGAAAATTGAATGCCCCCTTCTCAACCTTATCCACCTCCCCCCCCCCCCCCTCACCCCAATTCCAATTTACTACCTTAACTTTTGGCTTGGTTCTGAGGAATGTGTAGGGGTATAATGCAAAGAAAATGTCTTGAGGAGCTAAAATGGATTTTCAATATAACTTAATTTGAAGGAATGGTATATTATTCATCGGGTATGATGTAGAAAACTTATGTATAGACTTTAAAAGGGATTTGTGTCTGCAAGACACATACAATGCCCCCGCGATGTTCGATTGATTGATTGAATGGGATTTAACGCCATTTTCAGCAGTATTTCAGCCATATCGTGGCGGTCAGTTTTAGTGGTGGAGGAAGCCAGAGTGCCTGGAGGGAGCCGCAAGTATAAGGAGTGTTGTTTACATGCTAACAGGTTTCAGTGGCTAAGTTCATATAAGCATAATTTTGTAAAAAATTGTTGAAAATCAAAATCCATATAATATGCACACCGCACCTTCAGTGTTGGTACTAACTGTCTACAAAATATAAAAGGTCTAGCTCAAAAACTGTAGGAGTTAGCCAGACAAACCATATATCCTATATGGATTTAGCAAAATCTGTCCAAGTTCATGCATCCATAATTTTGTAAAAAATTGTTGAAAGTCAAAATCCATAAAATATGCACACCTTCAGTGTAAGTACTAACTGTCTACAAAATATAAAATGTCTAGCTCAAAAATTGTAGGAGGAGTTAGCCGGACAAACCATATATCATATATGGGAGAATAAATGAAAAGTCCAACTACCTGCCATTTTGAGAATATTTGATGAAAATCAAAATCATGTGGACATGCACACCTCCATGATGTGTATAAACATCCTACAAAATATTAAAGCTGTAGCTCCAAAACTGTAGGAGGAGATAGCCAGACAAACCATGTATTTATATCCGGACGGACGAACAAAATGACTAAGTCCAACTACCTGTCATTTTGAGAATATTTGATGAAAATCAAAATCCTGTGCACATGCACACCTCCATTATGTGTATAAACATACTACAAAATATGAAAGCTGTAGCTCCAAAACTGTAGGAGGAGTTAGCGGGACAAACCATGTTCCCTTTATGCAGCTATTACGAAAAAAATGACCAAGTCCAACTACCTGTCATTTTAAGAATATTTGATGAAAATCAAAATCCTGTGCACATGCACACCTCCATTATGTGTATAAATATCCTACAAAATATTAAAGCTGTAGCTCCAAAACTGTAGGAGGAGTTAGCAGGACAAACCATGTTCCCTTTATGCAGCTAGTACAAAAAAAAATGACAAAGTCCAGCTACCTGTCATTTTGAGAATATTTGATGAAAATCAAAATCCTGTGCACATGCACACCCCCATTATGTGTATAAATATCCTACAAAATATTAAAGATGTAGCTCCAAAACTGTAGGAGGAGTTAGAGGGACAAACTATGCATACTATAGTGTGACGAACGGACGAATGGACAGGGGTAAAACAATATAGTCGTGGGGGCATAAAAATAGCAGAGGTTTTAAAGTTCAAGAGGGACCTCAATGAGGATGCTTAGAGTGGAAATAAGTGAGAAAAATAGTAGAGGTTTTAAAGTTCTGGAGGGACCACAATGAGGACATTTAGAGTAGAAATGAGTGAGAGAAATAGTAGAGGTTTTAAAGTTCTAGAGGAACCTCAATGAGGACATTTAGAGTAGAAATGAGTGAGAGAAATAGTAGAGGTTTTAAAGTTCTAGAGGGATCTCAATGAGGATGCTTAGAGTGGAAATGAGTGAGAGAAATAGTAGAGGTTTTAAATCTCAAGAGGAACCTCAATGAGGACGATTAGAGTGGAAATGAGTGAGAGAAATAGTAGAGGTTTTAAATCTCAAGAGGAACCTCAATGAGGAAGCTTAGAGTGGATATGAGTGAGAGAAATAGTAGAGGCTTTAAATCTCAAGAGGGACCTCAATGAGGACGATTAGAGTGGAAAAGAGTGAGAGAAATAGTAGAGGTTTTAAAGTTCTAAAGGGATCTCAATGAGGATGTTTAGAATGGAAATGAGTGAGAGAAATAGTAGAGGTTTTAAATCTCAAGAGGGACCTCAATAATAATGCTTAAGAGTAGAATTGAGTGAAAGAAATAGTAGGTTTTAAATCTCAAGAGGGACCTCAATGAGGACATTTAGAGTGGAAATAAGTGAGATAAATAGCAGAGGTTTTAAAGTTCTAGAGGGACCTCAATGAGGACGTTTAGAGTGGAAATATTAGTGAGAACTAGAAAATTGAATGCCCCCTTCTCAACCTTATCCACCTCA
>MJUT01043768.1:148422-166932 GCA_002080005.1 Gigantidas platifrons
GAGCCAAAATGGATTTTCAATATAACTTAATTTGAAGGAATGGTATATTATTCATCGGGTATGATGTAGAAAACTTATGTATAGACATTAAAAGGGATTTGTGTCTGCAAAACACATACAATGCCCCCGTGGTTATAATTGCAAAAGGGTAAACCAATGTTTTGCTTATTCAGCATCAAGCAGAAATGACTGAAATAAATGAATCTGTACCTAACAATGTGATGTTCGATTGATTGATTGAATGGGTTTTAACGCCATTTTCAGCAGTATTTCAGCCATATCGTGGCGGTCAGTTTTAGTGGTGGAGGAAGCCAGAGTGCCCGGAGGGAGCCGCAAGTATAAGGAGTGTTGTTTACACGCTAACAGGTTTCAGTGGCTAAGTTCATATAAGCATAATTTTGTAAAAAATTGTTGAAAATCAAAATCCATATAATATGCACACCTTCAGTGTTGGTACTAACTGTCTACAAAATATAAAAGGTCTAGCTCAAAAACTGTAGGAGTTAGCCAGACAAACCATATATCTTATATGGATTTAGCAAAATCTGTCCAAGTTCATGCATCCATAATTTTGTAAAAAATTGTTGAAAGTCAAAATCCATAAAATATGCACACCTTCAGTGTAAGTACTAACTGTCTACAAAATATAAAATGTCTAGCTCAAAAACTGTAGGAGGAGTTAGCCGGACAAACCATATATCCTATATGGGAGAATAAATGAAAAGTCCAACTACCTGTCATTTTGAGAATATTTGATAAAAATCAAAATCATGTGGACATGCACACCTCCATGATGTGTATAAACATCCTACAAAATATTAAAGCTGTAGCTTCAAAACTGTAGGAGGAGTTAGTGGCACAAACCATGTTCCCTTTACGCAGCGTATTACGAAAAAAATGACCAAGTCCAACTACCTGTCATTTTAAGAATATTTGATGAAAATCAAAATCCTGTGCACATGCACACCTCCACTATGTGTATAAATATCCTACAAAATATTAAAGCTGTAGCTCCAAAACTGTAGGAGGAGATAGAGGGACAAACTATGCATACTATAGTGTGACGAACGTACGGACGGACAGGGGTAAAACAATATGCCCCCCGACCAATAGTCGCGGGGGCATAAAAATAGTAGAGGTTTTAAATTTCAAGAGGGACCTCAATGAGGATGTTTATAGTGGAAATAAGTGAGAGAAATAGTAGAGGTTTTAAAGTTCTAGAGGGACCTCAATGAGGACATTTAGAGTGGAAATAAGTGAGAAAAATAGTAGAGGTTTTAAAGTTCTAGAGGGACCTCAATGAGGACATTTAGAGTAGAAATGAGTGAGAGAAATAGTAGAGGTTTTAAAGTTCTAGAGGAACCTCAATGAGGATGCTTAGAGTGGAAATAAGTGAGAGAAATAGTAGAGGTTTTAAAGTTCTAGAGGGATCTCAATGAGGACGTTTACAATGGAAATAAGTGAGAGAATTAGTAGAGGTTTTAAAGTTCAAAAGGGACGTCCAATGAGGACGTTTAGAGTGGAAATAAGTGAGAGAAATAGTAGAGGTTTTAAAGTTCAAGAGGCACCTCAATGAGGACGTTTAGAATGGAAATCAGTGCGAGAAATAGTAGAGGTTTTAAAGTTCTAGAGGGACCACAATGAGGGCGCTTAGAGTAGAATTGAATGAAAAATAGTAGAGGTTTTAAATCTCAAGAGGGACCTCAACGAGGACCCTTAGAGTGGAAATGAGTGAGAGAATTAGTAGAGCTTTTAAATCTCAAGAGGGGCCTCAATGAGGAAGTTTAGAGTGGAAATGAGAGAGAAATAGCAGAGGTTTTAAATCTCAAGAGGGACCTCAATGAGAACGTTTAGAATGGAAATGAGTGAGAGAAATAGTAGAGCTTTTAAATCTCAAGAGGGACCTCAATGAGGGAGCTTAGAGTGGAAATGAGTGAGAGAAATAGTAGAGGTTTGAAAGTTCAAGAGGGACCTCAATGAGGATGCTTAGAATGGAAATAAGTGAGAGAAATAGTAGAGGTTTTAAAGTTCTAGAGGGACCACAATGAGGATGTTTAGAATGGAAATGATCGAGAGAGCAAAACCACAATGTTGCCATTTTTAATTAAAGGGGCATAACTCTGGAACCAAAACAGTAACATGAGGCTGAGAAATTAGTATTTTTCAGCAAAAGAAGGAAAATAAATTCCAGAATAGAAAAAAGCATGAAATTAGAAAATTGAACTTGTCCTGCCATTTTTTTGTCTCTGAACTTGTGTATAGATTTCAAATGATTTGTTAAATGGGAACTTAAGATATTAAAAGAAATCCTGAGATATCTGCATTTTTCTGAATATCAAGGAGCATTACTCAGAGATGAAAGTGATACCTGATGAAAAAAAGAGGACCCCCCTATACAATGCCAAAATAACCTCATTTTCTATCTGTTCAGACCAAGTTTGACACATTTTATTTCCAAATATTTTGTTGCAAAAGAGGAAATCCACTTACGAGAGGAACATTTTTATCTCTGATTACTACAGAGCAGAAAATGTGTTATTGTCTAAAACATAAAGTGGCTTTGCCTTTTATTTTCCTTGATTTTGTGTATAAATTTCACATGATTTGCTTTCAGGAAACATAAGTATTTGAATGAAACCGAAAAAATTTGCATATTTTGGCAAATCAACAGGCATAACTTCGAAACGGAAAGAATGTACAAGTTCAAAGTTCAAAATGAATCTTGCTGCTGACCTTGTATAAAAAATTCAAATAATTGGCCTCAGGGTACTTTGAGTTATGGGAATCAAGGATTAGGTTAGGGTTATGGTGCTTAACGCCACAGTCAACAAAATTTTAAGTTATACCATGGCTTTATCACATAATGTTGTATCCAGTACACCTCACCTGAACAAGATTCGAACTCACAATGTTAGTGATGATAGGCACTGATTGCATAGGTAGTTATAAATCCAACTACCATACAATAATGGAAATCAAATATGGGACAGAAGTAGACATGGATAATAATGAATACATATGATACCCAGCGGCCATGACTCACACAATCTGGTACCCCCTTCTGTTAACAATGACTCTTTAAGCTATACATCATGATTGACTGATACCTCTTTTTAATGCAGTTTCCTATCACTTCATGTTTATACTTCACCATGACACAGCTTTTTCCCCATCAAATAATACCATACATATTCTTTTCTATATTTAAGCCTGGAAAATAAAAATAAAAAACCTGCTTTAGTGACCAGCTCTATTAAGTAATGACTTATGTGACCTTAATTTTAATTCCAGTGCATTTCATATTAAAATTTAAACCTGTATTTAGTTACTACCTGTCTTATGTGACCATATTTCAATGTTCCCTTAGATTTGATTGATTTGATTTGATTTTTGGTGTTTTAACGCCACTTTCAACAATATTTCAGCTATATCATGGCAACCAGTTTTAGCCAGAGTGCCCGGAGGGAACCACCAACCATGGGCAAGCAACTGGTAAACTTTATCACTTGCGGCTGCGAGTCGAGTGCACCTTTTTTTGTAATTTACAAAGCAGGGCACGAACCCACGCCGTATTGGTGATAGGCTTATATGAGTTGTTAGGTAATCCAACTACCTAACTCATTGAGCCACCCGGATCCTTGTTCCCTTAAGACAAGTTTGACTGTAATTATATACTTTTAACCATTTAGTATGGCATATTTGTTATTACTACAAAATATGACATATCTAGTATTTTTGCATGGTAAGCAGTTGATTATTGGATTTTTTTTATATCAAGTTTGTTAAATCTTCAGATTTTAAAGCTTGAGCCTTTGGAAGATTTTATTTCTCAAATAACATTTTTCTTCTTTTTGACCTCTCACAGTGACCTTTACAATAATCGGGTAACAATGTTCCACATATCACTAAGCCGATCAGGGGCTGTCGTGTTCACGATCGTATGGTAGTTGGATTTACATCAACCTGTGCAATCAGTGTCTATTACCACTAAAGTCGTGAGTTCGAGCCCTGTTCATGGCAAGGTGTACTCGATACAACATTATGTGATAAGGTTTGTCAATGACTTGCAGCAGTTCTGTGGTTTTCTCCAGGATTATCTGGTTTCCTCCACCAATAAATCTGACCACCACCATATAACCGAAATATTGTTGAAAGTGGCACTAAAAACCATAACCATAACACTACACCGATTTTTGGTAGTGTATAATTATCCGTTCACAGAAAAAAAATAAACCATATCAACATTTCACATATGTAATATTCTAACTAGGTTATTGTGTAATATAGAATTTGATTGGCTGACGTAAGGTTAGGATTAGGGCTATGGTGTTTAATGCCACTTTCAACAATATTTCAGTTATATAATTATATCATGGCAATCTGAATCAGTTTTATTGGTGGAGGAAACCGGAGTAGCCGGAGAAAATCACTGACAAACTTTATCGCATAATGTTGTATCGACTACACCTCACCATGAGAGGAATCATAAAATCTAATATGTCTACAAACATATAAATTCAATATAACAGAATATAAAAATATCACTTACCCCAAAATCTTGCTTAAATGAAAATTTTATTAACTTTTGGAGAGTTAAGGTAGTGAAACAATACCCAACGCTTATGCTGTAAACTGGAACCGAACAAACAACAGCATGTCTTTACTATGGCATTTGTGTGGTACAAGGTGTCAAATACATTTCACAGAATTTTAGTTTATGTGAGTTTTAAACCAAGTTAATAAACAATTGCTTTTGCATTGACGGAAGATACATGTGTAGTGATAATTGTATTGTATTTTAATTTGCAAATAGCAATTTTGGTTACTTTCGCAAATACAGTCAAACCTGCTCATAAGGTCACCTCTATTAAGCAGTCACCTGTGTTAAAAGGTCACCTCTATTAAGCAGTCGCCAGTGTTAAAAGGTCACCTTTTTCTTGTCATGTCATAGTACATTTCATATGAATTGAACCTCTTTTAAGAGGCCACCTGTCTTATAAGGCCACCTTTTCTTTGTCCTAAAGGTGACCTCTTAACACAGGTTTGACTGTACCGTGAAATATGCTTAAATCGATCTCTGAATAAACAAGATTTGGAAGAAGGTCCAAATGTAGAATATATATTTGTTAATTTAATCTGCATACAGATCGCCTGTCTATTCCAAACGAATAAACTGATTTCATTGCATTTGTTCATTACAAACCGTGCGTCATCGATAGCTTGTTTTATGTGTTGTCAAGCAAATATTAAAGTTACAAAGCATTCTGAAAAAAAAAATGCAATTTCGGCTGAACGTGGTTTATGGTTTATGGTGTTTAATGCCACTTTCAACAATATTTCAGTGATATCGTGGCAGTCAGTTTTATTGGTGGAGGAAACTGGAGTACCCGGAGAAAACTACCGATCTGTCGGAAGTCACTGACAAACTTTATCACTCAGCAGAAGGTTATGCCTATAGAAACATGTAGACCAATCATTAATTGAAAACAACTTTTTACCACAAATATCACAATTAATCAAAATATTCTCACATTGGTTGGACGATGGTGAAAACAATCAATTAAAAAAATATATATGTATGTCAATTTTGGGAATTGGGCATCCTTTAGACCAATTACAATAACAAAATAGATAAATAAATCATGAAGATAAATAAGCATCTTGCAAAAAAAAAAAAAGGCATAAAAACTGGATGAAAAAAACAAAAATTGTACAGTTTTCTAAAGGATGCCTCACATTTTTCCTTTTTTCCCCATTTACAAGTCTTTGAAGACTATATATCAAAACTGTGACTCAAATTTGTTTCTTCTTCCAGGAAAAATATATGCCAGAACACTACATATGACATAATTCTTGAACAATAACTGTTTAAAACAAGATTTCTGATTGATACAAGTAATTTATAGAAGACATTTTTTTACCTCATGACAAGTCTTACGAAGACTATATTGTCAAAACAGTATCAGGTTGTGATCTTATGGTAGTTAGGGCGTGGGTGGCTCAATGAGTTAGGTAGTTGGATTTCCTAACAACTCATACAAGCCTATCACCAATACGGCATGGGTTCGTGCCCGGCTTTGTAAATTACAATAAACAGCTGCGCCAAGAGCGCATGATACGCCCGTCGTCAACATTCATACAATATTTGTAAAGACTTTCTTTCCCATAACTCTGGAATGCAAATTCGAAATTTCACTAAAAAGTATACAGACCATAAAAGACTATCAATTCCAATAACTATGCGAAGTTTGAAGTGAATTGGCAAGGGGGTTCTCAATTTACAGCGCAACATACGAAAAATCGCCTACAATTTGATGAATAAAGTCCCATAACTCTGGAATGAGAAATTGAAATTTCACCAAAAAGTATATAGACCATAAAACTATCAATTCCAATAACTATGCAAAGTCTGAAGTGAATTGGCCAAGGGATTCTCAATTTACAGTGCGACATACGAAAAATCGCCTACAATTTGATGAATAAAGTCCCATAACACTGGAATGAAAAATTGAAATTTCACCATAAAGTATACAGACCGCAAGACCATCAATTCCAATAACTCTGTGATATTTGAAGTGAATTGGCCAAGGGGTTCTTAAGTTAGAGCGTGACATGTGAAACGGATGGACGGACAGACGGACGGACACTCGGACGGACACTCGGACATTGGTATACCATAATACGTCCCGTCTTAAAGACGGGCATATAAAAAAGGGTGCACTCGACTCACAGCCGCAAGTGATAAAGTTTACCAGTTGCTTGCCTATGGTCGGTGGTTCTCTCCGGGTACTCCGGCTTCTTCCACCACTAAAACTGGTCGCCATGATATAGCTGAAATATTGCTGAAAGTGGCATTAAATACAATAAATCAATCAATCGTATGGTAGTTGGATTTATCACCACGAACGTTGTTAGAATCCCGTTCATGGCGAGGTGTACTCTATACAACATTGCAACAGGTCAGTGGTTTTCTCCGGGTCCTCCGGTTTCCTCCACCAATAAAACTGACCACCACAATATAACTGAAATATTGTTGAAAGTAGAGTTAAACACCATTAAACCTCCCCTCCTCAAAACTGTGACTCAAAATTGTTTCTTCTGGTTAAAATCTATGACAGAACTCTACAGATGACATAATTCTTGGACAACAACTGTTTAAAGCAAAATTTTTGATTTTTGATTCATATGTAGGTAATTTAAGGAAGTAATTTTTTCACCTTATGACAAGTCTTTGAAGACTATGTATCAAAACTGTGACTCAAAATTGTTTCTTCCAGAAAAAAATATATGCCAGAACTCTACATACAGTATGCCGGGAGTATGACATAATTATTGTACAACAATTGCTTAAAACAAGATTTCAGATTTATACATGTAATATATGAATTTGTTCACCTCATGACAACTTATTGAAGACTATATTATATATGAAAACATCTTCCAGGACGAAATTCATGCCAGAACTCTACATAAGACATAAATTCATGGACAACAACTGCTTAAAACAAGATTTCTTATTGATACAGGTAATTTACGGAAGAAATTTGTTCTCCTGTGACAAGTCTTTGAAGACTACATGTACATATCAAAACTGTGGCCCCAAATTGTTTCTTACGGAAAAATTTATGCCAATACTCTACGTTTGACATAATTATTGGACAACTACCTTTTAAAGCAAGATTTCTGAGTTAAAATGTACTCTGTTTCTGAAAAAAAATAAGCAGGAACTCTAAACCACTGTGATTCATTCATAGAGAGAAAATGGATTACTTGCATAAATATCAACAAAGAAATGAACAATAGGCATCAGCTGATATCAACAGAGTTGAAAACCATGTAAAACGAAACGTGGTTAGATTTTGTTTGTCTTTCAACAGTATTGATCAACCATAAATTCATTTTTTTATTGCAAAAGAGATCTTCATTATAATTTACAAAAGGCATCAATTTTATGGCCGACTTTTTTTGTTGTTAATTTTATAAGAGCCATTAATAGACCACAAGTGTCTGACCTTACCTATTGTGTTTATATATTTACTAGTATACAGAAAGACATGTTTGTTTGAAATATGATGATTAAATAGGATAGGTCAATAGATTTTTTCCACATTTCTGATTTGATTCTAAAATTGTCGTGGTCATGATCGTATGGTAGTCAGATTTACAAACTACCTATATGCAATCAGTGCATATCACCACTAATGTTATGAGTTCGGACCCCGTTCATGGCGATGTGATAGTCAATACAACATTATGTGATAAAGTTTGTCAGTGACCTGCGACAGGTCAGTGGTTTTCTCCGGGTGCTTCGGTTTCCTCCACCAATAAAACTGACTGCCACGATATAACTGAAATATTGTTGAAAGTGGCATTAAACACCATAACCCTAACCCTAACCCTAAAATTATATGTTTTTATACTTTTTTTTAATACGAGTCATTCCATTACGACTGGCAAAATGGTACCTGGTTTAGCAAGAGCAATGGAAAAGACAACAAACTTGAGTATAATTTGAAAATACATTGTATTTGAACCTTGTTAAAAATCGGGGTTAGGGTTAGGGTTATGGTGCTTAATGCCACTTTCAATAATATTTCAGTCATATCGTGGTGGTCAGTTTTATTGGTGGAGGAAACCAGAGAAAATCACCGACCTGCCGCAAGTCACCGACAAACTTTATCACATAACGTTGTATCCAGTACACCTTGCCCATGCGGGATTCAAACTCACAACGTGAGTGGAGATTGGCACTGATTGCATAGGTAGTTATAACTACCATACTGTAACGGCCACGACGGCCGTGTTAAAAATCAGAGAATCATTTTATGGCGAATAGAAAATTCATGAGCCGTTACAACATTAAAAATGTTGAGCAGATTATAGGACAAAAATACATGTTATTTTCATTGAACTATGCATGGAAGGGAACCTTTTGCCTGACACCATAAAGGGAGATAACTCATGTAAACATAATTTTAGAATCAAAGTCTGAAATGCCCGCATGATCTATTTGGTATTTAATGACACTTTTAACAATATGTGTACATCGATTGCTTTCAACTGCCAGGTTAAAAATAAACACAAAAACAAAAGGTACAATGTACAAATAATGAATAAACAACAAAACACATGAATCAAGATCTACATATGTTAAAAGTGACAGTTATAAGTCCAAATGAAAGCATGTACGGAAATTTCATATACTTATAATATTTTGCGCACTTCCGGTTCATACCGGAAAATTTTCCGAACTTCGATTGCTCGAACTGCCGATAACTCGAACTATTTTCGTCTGTCCCTTCGAGTTCGAGTCATCAAAGTTCGACTGTACTGTGGTTTCTATTAATTTTTGCTGGTGTCAATTTTCGTGGATTTATTTGAACTAGTGGTTTTGATACTTATTATTAAACTCTTTTGATGTGCACTAAATTTGGTTAATTAAATGAAAACCATGATAATTGGGGTTAGGGTTAGGGTTATGATGTTTAACGCCACTTTCAACAATATTTCAGTCATATCGTGGTGGTCACTTTTTTTTCATTGGTGGAGGAAACCAGAGGTCCTGGAGAAAACCATCGACCTGTCGCAAGTCAATGACAAACTTTATCACATAATGTTGTATCGAGTACATCTTGTCATGATTGAGATTCAACCTCACAACTTTAGCGGTGGTTGGATAAAATTATACAGGTAGTTGTAAACTCAACTACCATATGACAGCCCCATGAAAATAGGCATTCAACAAATAATTAGAAGCTCTCAAGAGCATGTAATCGTGCTCACATTGTGTCAATTTGAATTTCAGACCTTATACAAAAAGTATCAGCAAATTGTAAACTTCAAATTTCAATTGATTCTTTTTTTTTGCCATTGAATTAAATTTCTATTTTTTAGTAATGGCCGCCATCTTGAATTGAAGGTAGAGCTGTCACAAATAATATTGAAAGTGGAACAACTCTGGTCACTGAGCAGATGTAAATGTTATTTTTTTATCAATCTTGATTAAAATCAGATCTCTCACTTGTTTCTCCCCTTAAAGGGGAATTTGCGGTAGTGCCTACTGACAAAATTTGTGGGCGGACCTTATCATAAAAAATCCCCATTGATGTGAACAGCATATTTATGAAACAGCATGTCACATGACCAATGTGACCAAGGTCACATACCTCAGAATTTTGTAGTGATTTTTGTAGGTTTTACACTGATGAAAAATATTATTTTTAATAAGACTAAAAGTTAAATCTTAGGGAGGAACACTAGTGACCATGCCTGTCAAATATTTTGCTCCAAAAGTAACTGTGAAACTATGTATCATTGATTTTTTCTCCTTGAGATAACCGTGGTCAAAAAAATGAACAATCTGAATGTTTGCTCCGCCCACAGCTATTTATAACCACGTTCCCGGTTTAACTGATGTGTCGCAGCATGAAAGATCTTAGAATATCCCACTACAGGCCACATGTTAGCGACCTCGATTTGAATATGCATACACCGACATTCAATACACAATATAGCAATTAATAAGTCCATGTTGTTCTGTTGCAGCAGATTATATTAAATACACCATATTAGCATGTCTATGACCCTGCGTTTGCTGTAGTACTCGAAGAAAAAAAACATAGACCTGCCACAAGTCAATAACAAACTTTATCACATAATGTTGTATCCAGTACACCTCGCCTGAACAGGACTGGAACTCACAACGTTAATAGTGATAGGCACTGATTACATATGTAGTTGCAGCAGAAGATAAGCAAGTCTAGGAGCCCACTTAGACACTTCATAATGTTATTTCTTGGTAAAAAAAAAAACTCTACGTCGTTGTTCTGTTGCAGCAGAAGATAAACAAGTCTATAAGCCCACTTACACAATTCATAATGTTATTTCTTGGTAAAAAAAACTCTACGTCGTTGTTCTGTTGCAGCAGAAGATAAGCAAGTCTATGAGCCTACTTACACAATTCATAATGTTATTTCTTGGTAAAAAAAAAACTCTACGTCGTTGTTCTGTTGCAGCAGAAGATAAGCAAGTCTATGAGCCCACTTACACAATTCATAATGTTATTATTGTCCTTGGTAAAAAAAAAACTCTACTTTATTCTGCTGCACAAGATGATGACAACTACCAAATTAGCACGTCTATGACCCTGTGTTCACGATAGTACCCGGAAAAATCCGAAAGACCTGCCACAAGTCAATAACAAACTTTATCACATAATGTTGTATCCAGTATGCCTCGCCTGAACAGGACTGGAACTCACAACATTAATGGTGATAGGCACTGATTGCACAGGTAATTGCAGTAGAAGATAAGCAAGTCTGTGGCCATCACTTAGATGATTTGATTTATTGTGTTTAACGCCACTTTCAGCAATATTTCAGCTATATCATGGACAATTGACAATGTACTTTGGAAAAAATTCTACACTGTTCTGTTGCAGAAGATATAATAAATACCATTTTAGCACGTCTATGGCCTGCACTTAGAGTAGACAATTAACAAAGTACTTTGTGAAAAAAAACTCTATATTGTTCTGCTGCAGCAAATATGATATTACAAATATCATATTAGCATGTCTATGACCAACTGTTCGTGGCACGCCACTGTAATTTGAAGTGTTAATTCAGAGTTCATAATTGATGTAAATTTTTGAAAGCTTTGCTGAATGCAAATACAATTGATACTCGTTATCTCAAAGTTCACGGGACCGTTGCAAAATTCCGCGTTATCCGAAATTCAACTAAAGGGGAGTAAGAGGTTAAGTAAGATAGGCAACTCTGTCAGGTAAGTTTGACAAAAGTGGATGAAAGCTATTGTTTTCGGTCATTTACAATATTTTGATCATCATTTGTACATATATATTGTGTACATATTTTTAACACGTGTGTAGGTAATGATTAAAAAAAAATATTAAATACATTTTTTAAGAAATTCTCTGATGAGGTGTTATTATCTGAATAAAATTATTGTCAGGAAACTTCGAGAGAAAAAAGAAACACGCATTTGATTACATAATGTACATGTACATAATACGGCAATACACAATCGTGTATTTAAAAATTATGAAAATGTCAACAAAACGAACTTCCATAGCACGTAATTGAACATTAATAAAAAATATTTTTATTATTCTGTTGTAAAAGCTGATCGGCAGCCTGACAAAATATTGAATGTTATTCTGAACAGAGCCTTTAGTATTTTTAAAGGAATATTGTTTCATACAAAGTGAGTGATATCGCTGTACACAGCGCGCTGTTTAATGGCTTCAGAGTTTTTGCTACACACAAGGTGTCACGATATTAATCGCTTTGAAATAATATTTCATTCATATGATTTTGACTTCAAGGCTAAAATGTTTGTTCCAAGTTATGGCCCATTTTTAATCGACAGCTCCAGAAACAATATAAAGTATTTCAAAACAACAGGCATATCATTTTAAGGACCGTCGTAGTCATGTTCGTATGGTAGTTGGATTTACAACTACCTCTGCAATCAGTGCCTATCACTATTAAAGTTGTGAGTTTGCATTCTGTTCCATACATTATATAATAAAGTTTGATGGTTGTCGTGTTGCTCAATCTTTGGTGTTCTGTGTAGTGTTTTGTAGATCAATGTTTGTTCTTTCGTTTTTTTTTATCTTTTGACCATTGTATTGTCTGTACTTCTTTGATTTGCTGCTTCTGATTGCCCCCAAGTTATCTTCAAAGACTTCTAAAACTGATGAAGCTTACCAGTTGCTTGCCCAGGGTCGGTGGTTCTCTCCATGTACTCCGGTTTCCTCCACCAATAAAACTGACCACCACGATATAACTGAGATATTGTTGAAAGTGGCGTTAAACACCATAAACCAATCATTATAAAACTTACTATTTTTTTTAATCTTGTTACAAAACTACAGTTGTGTTTTCTGTATCCATTTCCTTCCTCAGGTTTCTAAAATAAAAATAAAAATTTCCATTAATACAAAAATGAATAAATTTGGTCGTTCTTTTTTTTTTTACGAGCATCAGATTGTGTCATAAGTCTATTTGCCATCTTCTTTTTTTTATTCCTGGAACATTAGGTCCAGAGTAGCAGAGTGGTAAATAAGTCATTAATTTTACAGATATATCATGGCAAGAACCAGTTAATTTTCAATGAGATGACGAGGAGTTCGTCAGCATTCTACTATACCAACACGTTTAGTGCTAACTCACTGAAACAACAGTCTGCGGATAGACATGTCGGACACATTATACTGATTCTTTGTTCTTTCTCCTCAATGCTGTTTCAGTGCTTGTTTTAAGTGGAGAAGAAACATATACCAATTTTATAGTCTTTGGTTTGACCCGATCTGGGTTCGAACACACGATGTACTGCTTTCGAGGTGAACGTGTCGATAACCATTACACCACAGATATGCACCACAGATGTGGTTCACCAAAAGCGTAACCACAAGCCTAACATTTGGACCAGTGATGAATAAGGGTAATAACAAAATTACCGAACACCGAGCAATCTTCTAAAGGGAAAGTCAAAACTCATAAATCAACAAAGACAAAATCAGTCAACAACCGGAAAACTGGGAAAACCGTAATGGCCCTCACTTGGTACAGGCATTTCTAAAGAAATGGTGGATTGAATAAGATTTTACGGCGCCAAACCTCTCGCTTTCATTACGGTTCAAAGGTTCCGGTTGTCACTATAACAGCATTTATAACAATACTGGAACAAAATAGGTAAAATAGTAGTCATCACAGTACTAAATTCAGTTAGGAGGGTATCTAATATATCTCGTGAACCATCTCCATCAATAACTATGAGTCTTTTGAAGTATTTTAATTACGACACCCGATACTCACCTCAAATGTTAAGACTTTTCAGCAATCTGGTTCAAGTCAGATCTCTCACTTGCTCCCTGTTACTAATACTGGGAGATCTGAGGAAACCTCATTAGGGGTCACATGTTAATGACCTTATGTCATGAATATATAATATGATAAATATGTATTCCGGCCAATCAGATTGCTTGTAGGATGCAAAGCAGTTCAGTCACATTTTCATGTTTGTTTGCAATCACAATTTTCATAGGCTGGTACATAAGGTCACTCGCACATGACCCTTAAAGGGGTTGGACTTCAGATCTCCTACGCCGTGACATACTTGGAAAGGGGAGCAAGTGAGAGTTATTATTTAAATTATATTGGGGTTACAGACACTTTCCCAAGGACATGGATTCAATCAGTCCATTCGTTATATCTGTTTGGTCTTTCTTCCCCCAGATATAAGTCTGGTAGTAGCAATACGATAATCGTTAATAATTTGATAATTCAATTGTAGACAAGCTCAGACTCATCCATTTTTCATGGCAGCCATAATTCACAATTACACTCCCAGAACAGAAGTGACAAATTTTTATGTCTAATATTCAAGGACTACGCAAAATTTTTATAAAAATTAATGTGTGCTCGGAACATGCTAGAAAACTGTTGAAATCAAATTATATTTAACACATCAATGTATTTATGTTGGTACCTTCACCTTTTCAGTAATGATAAAAGATACCGAGTCTAAAGATAAAAATCTTACTTCATTGATATGTACCTACGCACCAGCTTTTATATAACTTTTTATATACAGGTACAGTTTTAGATGGTTTGATTTAGAATTTTGGTGTTTAATACCACTTTCAACAATATTTCAGCTATATCATGGCGACCAGTTTTAGTGGTGGAGGAAGCCGGAGTACATGGACAGTGATTGGGATCCCCGCGCCATAGTCGCATTACCCGACGAAATGGCGCATTTCCACATCAAAACTCTGCGTCATACGCGCGCATTCGTTTTCTGATGAAGTCAGACGTACATACAGCCGAACTGTTCTGTCAGGACTGCACGGACATAGTCCCATTGAAAAAAATTTAATCCCAATCACTGCATGGAGAGAACCACAAACCCTGGGCAAGCAACTGGTAAACTTCATCAGTTTTAGAAGTCTTTGAAGATAACTTGGGGGCAATCAGAAGCAGCATATCAAAGAAGTACAGACAATACAATGGTCAAAAGATAAAAAAAAAACGAAAGAACAAACATTGATCTACAAAACACTACACAGAACACCAAAGATTGAGCAATACGGACCCCCTTAAAAATAGAGGATGATGCGGATGGGTTAGCAGTTCCTGCTCCACTTGTGACACTAAAGACATAAATATCATCTGAAATGGAAATGTGTTGGACACTAGTATACGTAAATAAATACAAACAAGGGTAATGCAAAGCGTGGCATATCTCCTCACCTAAACATTTGACCCGGTGACCTAGACCTTTGACCTTTGGTCAAAATCCTTTGAAGGATGTTGATTCTAGTGTGTTTACAAGGATGTTACGGAAGGACGGACAGATGGAAGGACGGACGGTAGCGATACTATATCCGATAATCCCTTCGCAACTTCGTTGGTGAGGGGATAATAAAGACAAACAGAACATTGATTTAACATGCAAGTCATGGTGGACAGCACAACAGATATATCACGATAACTAGAAGGAAGGAGTTAGTGTTATGATGTTTAACGCCACTTTCAACAACATTTCAGCTATATTGTGGCAGTCAGTTTTATTGGTGGAGGAAACAAGAGTTTCCAGAGAAAACCATCGACCTGCCGCAAGCCACTAACAAACTTTATCACATAATGTATGTTGTGTCGAGTACACCTTGCCATGAACGGAGTTCGAACTCACAACTTTAGTAGTGATAGGCACTGATTGGACAAGTAGTTGCAAATCCAACTACCATAGGATCATGACCACTTCAACGGAGCCCCCTGGAAGTAAGGATATTGTTAATTAATTCTGCAGTGAAACCTCTCTCTAAACCAAACTTCCTTCGTGTCAAGTTTTGTTATCGAAATGGTGTTTGGTTTATGCAAGTTAAATTAACAATGATTTCTTACAGTCAGACTTTGCTTAAGGGGGTACCATACACTACAGGGAGATAAGTCTTTAAAATCAGTTGAACATTTTGATCATATGATGTTTGTATGCAGATTTCAAGCACCTCGGTGATGAAAACCACAAAGAGAAAAGCTGCTATGTGGCTATTGAATTTATAGCTCTGAGTCTGTTGGTTGGAATTTGTTAAAATTTATTACAGTGGATATATTCAAACACACTGTCAAAACTAGAAAATTGAATGCCCCCGTCTCAACCTTATCCACCTCAAAAACTGTAGGAGTTAGCCAGACAAACCATATATCCTATATGGATTTAGCAAAATCTGTCCAAGTTCATGCATCCATAATTTTGTAAAAAATTATTGAAAGTCAAAATCCATATAATATGCACACCTTCAGTATAAGTACTAACTGTCTACAAAATATAAATTGTCTAGCTCAAAAACCGTAGGAGGAGTTAGCCGGACAAACCATATATCATATATGGGAGCATAAATGAAAAGTCCAACTACCTGTCATTTTGAGAAAATTTGATGAAAATCAAAATCATGTGGACATGCACACCTCCATGATGTGTATAAACATCCTACAAAATATTAAAGCTGTAGCTCCAAAACTGTAGGAGGAGATAGCCAGACAAACTATGTATTTATATCCGGATGGACTAACAAAATGACTACATTTTTGTAAGTCCAACTACCTGTCATTTTGAGAATATTTAATGAAAATCAAAATCCTGTGCACATGCACACCTCCATTATGTGTAGAAACATCCTACAAAATATTAAAGCTGTAGCTCCAAAACTGTAGGAGGAGTTAGAGGGACAAACTATGCATACTATAGTGTGACGAACGGACGGACGGACACACGGACAGGGGTAAAACAATATGCCCCCCGACCAATAGTCGCGGGGGCATAAAAATAAGAAAATTAAACGAGCAGATCAAATTTTACCTGAAGTGTAAGGTACCACCTTAATGTTCAGTTTATACAGGATTCTGGTTTTTTATTCCAGGTTTGGCTAGGTCAGATGTTTCACTGTAATTGGTAGCCAAACTTGACCCAAAAATTCAAATACTCTATTAATTGAAATTAAAATAATAGGTCAGTTTGACTTCCACACAATCAATGCTACTGTTGTCATTTAATAAACAGCTCCATCTTCATACTCAAAGGAATTATTTGTGAATTTTGTTCTTTTTAATTTTTTTTTTTTACTTGAAATAAAAATCACAAATGTCGAACAAGAAAAAAAACCTTGCAACTGAGAAATGTCTCCAGACAAAAGCTAATAAAATGCATTTATCTTCTAACATAAGCTGCAAGAAACTTAATGCTTTCAATTAAACACGAACCATCAGACAAAGCAGAAAGTACTTTGACAAAATATGTTTTATGGCTAATTAGTAATAAATCTTTTTTCCATTTTTTTTAACTGTAGGGAATTTTCATTTCCTGCTTGTTTTGTCAGATCTCAGAAAACCATCGATATTATTTGACATTTAAAATTCATAGACAAGATTGAGAAGAAGAAAAAAAGAGATTATCATTATTTTTCCTTGAAACTGGAAAAGTATACATCTTTTAAATTGGCCAGAATTAGATTTGTACCGAGAGTAAATTGAAGACTTCTCACATGCTAACTCCTTTTTTATTGTCCAATGACCAAGGGGATGATCTGATTGTGACAAGTGTACACATGTTTTTCAATCTTGTTTTACAAGTCGGCATGTCCATCATTACGACATAATTGCTTTCTTTTGTTCAACAGACTTCAACCAAATTTTATTATCAAATAATGTTGAATTGATTTGATTTTTTTTTCACAACAGCTACGGCAGAACTTTCTTTACCGGACACATTTTTTCGTCTATGCTTGCATTGTATACCTGTCAGAATGTTCGCCATTTTTAAAAACATGTTACTCTAAGTGAATAAGCGAGTGATTGGAGTTTAACGCAAAATGAGTAAATATTATGGCAAGACCAAGCTGCATTTCAATGAGATGATGATGTTCGCATTGTTCTAGCCTAGACCAAAATGCTTACTCAGATTTTCAATAGTGCTAGCTCACTGAAACAACAGTCCAGGGTCGGATCCAGGATTTCAAGTTAGGGGAGGCGCAATTAAAAAAATCGCGTCGAGCGGAGGGAGGCATGAAAATTTTTGGGGTATTTCGTGTGAAAAATCACGATTTTACGCAAAAAAATCTTATATTTTCCAATTTTAGGGGGGGCGCGTGCCCCCCCCCCTGAATCCGACCCTGCAGTCTGTGAGAAGATCGTCAGTCCACTCAAATACATTACCAAATTTTCGAGCCATGGAGAAGCATCAAATATAAATTTTTATAGTCTTTGGTTTTGCCCGACCAGGACCCACAAACTACTTCACTGAGGAAAGCACACTAACAAATACAGCACCAAAGATATTCTTTTTACATTTAGAATACATTGATCGATTAGGCCAAAAAAAAAAAATAGAGGCTCACATGAGCCTGTATCGCTCACCTGACATAACTAAGTCCTCTTAAGAATGTCTGCATGCCGAATACATCTAAGTTACTATTCAAATCCCATA
>MJUT01043768.1:213960-226599 GCA_002080005.1 Gigantidas platifrons
GAATTGTCACTTGGAAGATGTGATTACCAATTACATGGACCTATCATCACATTATGATAGTGTGAAATGTTATAAATTATTATTATTATTTACAATATTTATATAGCTCATTCTCTAGTTGAAATTACTCTAAGCGCTTAACATGATAAAAAAAATCATACAATAAAACTGAACATAGAATACATGTATAACAACAAAATAATTAACTAAAAGAGAAATATTTTTCTTATAGGAATTCGAGAAATTAACAACGATTTACCAATAGATGAGCTTACTTTATCAGTTGACAATGAAATTCTCAACGATGAAAAAAATAAACAATGTTTTTGCAGCTTCTAAACTTCATCCAAGACACATGTCGTTTCCCCTTAAATTGACTACTGTTTGATAAGGTGTTTTGATGTTTTAATTGTTTAACGTTCGCGACTGACCTCGAAAGCTTATTTGTATTGTTCTTTATTTTCTTTTTTCTTTTTGTTTACAACAGTATGCGATAATGAAGAACTCACAATATTAAAGTACTTACTTTTTCCGAAATAATGTCTTATTGATCCAATAACTAACAACACGTGCTACTATATATGTCCCAGGTTTTTTTTTATACTCAGATCTGTTTGATTGGTTACTTTTAAAATCATAATAAGCAATTCTAAAAAGATAAGTTTTAACATTTTTCCTAAGAATTTCACTGGAATGTTCATTTCGGGTTTCAAAGTGTGGAAGCTGTCTTGTCAAATCGTTTATCGCCATACGTTTGTCCTTACACGTGGTTGTTGAATCATTGGGGCCGTCTCATTACTCCGACAGTTATTTCTCCGACACTCATAACTTCGACAGTCATTACTCCGACAATCATTACTCCGACACTCATTAATACTCCGACCATGCATCCCGGACTGTATCATCATCTCCTATATAATCGCAACTCCAAACAACTATAGGATAATTGCACGGAGTGGATATTGAAAATATGATCACGAGTGCCGCAAAACGCATCAGATTAAACGAGTGTGCGGAACTTGCTACGCGCACGAGTTTAATCTGAATGCGTTTCGGCACGAGTGATCATGTATTCAATATTCATGACGTGCAATTGACTATTATATTTATTTCATTGACGAAAATAAAAGATATAGTCGAAAATTTAGATGAACTATGTTTTCACTGCGCGTCAATGTTTACTTAGCGACGTCGCTTAGGACATATGTTTTGACCATATCATTTAACATAATTTACTATATTGCTCTGGCGACCGTTTCACTAAAGTGATCGTCAATCGAAAGTCTAAGATCACTCTTAAGATTTCCTTACCTGCACGTATACGTGCGTTTCACTAAACTAGTCCTAAACTTAGGAGTTGCGACTTGGAGATAAAAAGATACCTAACTCACTGAACCACCCGGACCCTATATTTCATATATAAACCCAACAGTTTGGAAGCTGATTACATTAATAATCACATTTTAAATGTGTTTAAATACATTTTTAATATTCAACTGATTATAAAACTCTAAAGTGATTTTTTAAATGAATAAACCAAAGCTACATTTTGTGTATCAGAAAAAAAAATGTGAAGTGTAAAATTTTACCGAAATTTGAGAAGAAATTTATTTTATGGAATATATTTTAACAAATTTCATGCTATATGTACAGTCACTTGAAGTTTCAAAAATAAGGGGGGGGGAATAAGAAAAGCTTCGAAAAATGTTATCTATAATAATTAAGGGAAATTTTTCGAAGTTTTTTAAATTTGTTCCCCTTATTTTTTAAGATTTGGGTAGTTTTATTGCATCACTACATAAAACAACAAAAATACACATCTTACAATTTTATACCTTGACATCATGACGAAAAGCGGAAAATAAGAAAACAAGCAAAGCAATTTGCAGCAAAAGACAATCTTCTATATTTTACCAATTCGGATGAAGAGACAAGACGGGTTGTAAGGGAAACAGAAAAGCATATGATTCTTCGCACCCGAGGCGAGCATGCTAACCATTACGCCACCGATGCAGTGCTTTTGATTGATGTTGTACCAGGTGAATAGACTTTATCACAGTATGATTGTAGCCCTCCTTTGACTGCATGCAGAATTTTATAGTCATAGTTATAGATAGTTCTTTGTTGAACAAGTAGACGAGCTGGAGATATACCTGTCTAAATATTGATTCTTCTGAAATTTTGGTATCCAATATAAAGTAGATCATTCACAATTTTCTTCATTTATCGGAATATTCAATGATGGCATTCATGAATGACTTGTGATTTGCCAGAATTAGTAATAATTAGTACTAGTCTACATATTAAATGTGCAATTGCCGATGGAAGCAATAAACATAATTAAAAATGTCGAGAAAATTCAGTAGTCAAATAGTTCCCAAAATGTATAGGCCATCCTGTATGATTTTCCGAAACTGGGACTGAATGTTTGTCCATAAGGTCTTGGTACATATGTATATACCACTTGAATGAATTTTTCAAGTTGAGAAAAGGACGAGACCTATATAACAAGCTTTACTTTATTAATTTGCAAATATGTATCTGCAAAACAAGTATGTTTATCTTTTCATCATTAATTGCTTATATATATTTTTTTTAGTAAAGATGAAAGTAGATGATGTTTATGGTGCATACAACTGTCCCATCTGTCAACAACCATCGGTAAATGAAGTCATAGGTTGTGACAGATGCATGGAATGGTTCCATTTACAATGTTTGGGGATCCAAGAAGAACTGTCCAACGCAAAAACTTGGTTTTGTTGCATTTGCAGGAAATAAAATAAACTCTACAATAATTTTTTGTTTCCTTGTGTAAATAAAGTATAAAATACATAACTATTATTTGTCATAAATTTGTTTTGTATTTTTAGCGTACATTTTGTGATAACAGACCGGACCATATTGCTTGGACCCGGACTATTCCGCCTAGTCTCAAATGCCCGACCGGACGATTCAGCCTAGATTTAGATTAAGCATATTTTATTGCTAAATATTTTAACAATTGGATTGGACACAAATTATACCAATTTACAAGGGTCCTCTCCACATAATAAATAATTACAATAGTACATGCGTCAGCAATAGTAAATTACAATATACATATACAACATTATAAATAAATTCTTTGTTAAATGAAGAAAATGGAGATACAACAACAAAAAAATACAAAACAAAAAGCATGAAATTATATAATATAAGCATGTTTTACCTTACTTGTATCTGAGATGGAATTGATAGATTAATTAAAAAAAATACATATTGGAGGGGGGAGGGGGTTGTGATCATAAATGGGTAAAACGTTTTGTTCGTTTGATGTAAAGTTGTACAGATTTGAAAATTTGTAGATTTTGTATCTCAGTTAAGGTGTCATCGCCAAAAAGTAGGACTTCAATTTTTAGTTCATGAAGAAAAACTAGTCTTAATTTCAATTCTTCTCTTGCTTCGTTGTAAAGACAACATTCTAATATAAAATGAATTGCATCTTCAAATGCACTACCACATATACAGCCTGGATCATTAGCCAAGTGCACACGAAACAGATCAGCATTCAAGCTACTGGATCTATGTCTCAGTCTAGTGTGAATTATATTTAATATTCTACATCCAGTATTGTAAAATTTGGGGGATTTTATTGTTTGATTTTTAGTTGCTTGTTTGAATCTATTTAGAGTAGGGACATTTCTTAATTGTGGACTTAATTTATTCCATGATTTAATAGTAGAAGGGAAAAAGGAGTTTGCGAATAATTGTAATCTAGTGAAGGGATTTCTAAATTCGGTTTGGTTGCGCAAATTTAGCCTAGGCAATACGGTCCGGTCGGACAATATGGCGGGCCGGACAATATTGCCTGCAACACCGGTTCAAATTCAATTTCATAATCATTAACCCTAGGTTGTTTTTTGCCTGATGTTTTATCTATTTTTTTCTTACTATTCTTTGAAAGAGCCCTTAAATTAACTACCCTGTTTTTCTGAATTGCTTCCAAACCTATGCTCATTTTAGCTGCCAAAATATGGTAGCATGTTGAAGTAGATACACACTGACAAGTTTCTTTTGGGAATAATGTAACACAATATTTTCCTTTTTGACCATTTACAATGAAAGCACCTTGTTGGGGAACTAAAGTTATTAAATTATTTTCCACTATAAATCTTGCCAAACTTTGCTGACTGCTATCAGTATTAAATACATGAAAATTTATAACTGGTGCCTGATTAACCGTTTCGTCACATTTTTTCTTAATTACTGTTTTATCGTCTTTGATATTTACCGATGCTATTTCAGAGTTGACAGGTGTTGTTTCAACAATTTCCTGTTTATTACCTGTTACAAATAAAACATTATTTCAGTTTAACTTTGAAACAAGTGCCCAATGGTAGTAACAAGAATTTAATAAAGTTAAATATATAATATAAATTGTTAAATTTGGCGGAGTTTTTGACCGGGTTCGTTGAATTTTAAGAAATTTGCGATCAAAGTTGAAAATTAGCCGATGGCTATCTCTGAAAAGGTACTTTTCCGGTCAAGATTGTGCTTTTATCTAATACCTTAACAAAAAGATATTTATATCGTCTGATAGAGTATAAAATTGTCTTTAAGAATATTTAAACGGTTTTTGACCGGGGTCTTTGAATTTTGAGAAATTTGAGATCAAAGTGGAAATTTTGTTCATTGTCTGTTCTCATTTTTTACATTTCCGGTCAACTTTTAAGTACCTAAATAATAAAATATTTTATTATTCATTCCTTTAAAAGATAGATCTTAACAATATCTTTAAGAATCCGTTTAGATTTTTATCCTAGGTTGAGTACTTTTCATGATATGACCTTTCAAGTACATTTTGGACTTCTTTGTTTTCATACTTCCGCGTTTTAGACCCTCCCGGACAATATTGCCTACTACACCGGTATGTAGTTGTACATAAATTCTATTCATGGATACGGAGGTGGTGGGACTTTCACTGACACAGCACTGTACAGCGCACCGCCACCAAACACACGTTGGACATACAACACGTATGGTTCTCCTTTGAAGGGGGTAAAGATACAGAGGTAAGGTAAGGTAAGTTGTCTCCCTTTTACAATGGCGGCGCCCATGAAGACACTTGGATCATATAAAACCACATTTCTACCCTATAGTGTGGTGTTCTTATAATAATTATCTTATGTATGAGATTATTTTGTTGCCGTAGACTCATTAAATATGGGTGACACGCATTTGAGTTTGGGGGCACTGTTTTTCTTTAAATGAGTAGTCATAAAATGTTTTTATCAACACAGACCAGACAGTACACACAACACAGGAATCCGGGTCGTTTCGCCCCGAACCCCGTTCGCTCGTGAGTCGTTTCGCCCTCATTTATTAATAGTGCTTTAAAAAATGAAATATAGAAAACAATACTTACCAGTATTACACAAACGATGCTGCCACTGAAAACAAGATTCACACTCTAAAGAAGCATGCTGTCGAGGCCGAAGCTCCTGGTCACAAACTACACAAGGGAATGAATCTTGTGATATAGCTACCCCTTTTTATACATACTCACCGAAAGATCAAAGAATTCCTCAAACTGCATATATTGTTATAGTCCGAGATTTCTCTGCCGTTCGACGACCATTTAGAACTTGCTGTTGTCGTTGAACGTCAGAGCGCTTGCCATAAGCAAAACAGCGGATTTTTTTCCGCATCTCATTTGTAGCACATTTCCACGTTTTTTGGCTATCAGATCTTATTTTCTATCCAAAACCCTAATATATATCGCTTCACCAATCATTTTTCTATTCATTCATAACCATCTTACCCTCAGAGAGTGGTGTTACACTCGATTACAGCACGTTTTTTCCTTACATCCGATGATTTGGTCATTTCACTGCCATTTTTTTGACGTGATCTCGCGATACTAACTGAAAGATGACAGCAATGCATTGCATGATGGGAGATACTAAATGCAGTGTGACAAATTTGCATACGTAAACAAACATACAAGACGATATAAAGCGTATTCTGCAGGACAAATAGTTCCATCTACAGCTCAAATCAGAGCAGAAGGAAATAATACAAAATATGTTGGATAGAAAAGATTCATTTGGCAGTGTTATCCGCGGGCTTCGGAAAGAGCATGTCTTACGTTTCCCCCTATTTTGGACAAGGTCAGATCATATATGCAAATCATCTCCCATGATGCATTGCGGTAATAGTAGTTCTCTCGAAGTCACGTGACAAATATTTCAAAAGGTCAGTGTTCAAAATGACGAAATCATATGGTCTGGGGAAATTGTGCTGTAATGGAGTGTAACACCAATTTCTGAGGGTAAGATGGTTATGAATGAATAGAAAAATGATTGGTGAAGCGATATATATTAGGGTTTTGGATAGAAAATAAAATCTGATAGCCACAAAACGTGGAAATGTGCCTCTCTCGAGTGGGAGAGGAAAATCCGCTGTTTTGTTTATGGCAAGGGCTCTGACGTTCAACGACAACAGCAAGTTCTAAATGGTCGTCGAACGGCAGAGGAATCTCGGACTAATATTGTTACAACACTTTTCTCAATATGCACAAGTTTGCAAAAGCTTAGGACGGACAGGTTCATATGAAAGCATATAGCAAGTGCAACCACAATTAATTAGTAATTGACAGATCAAAGAATAAAAATAATTACAACTTTCAATTTTTTGTTAATTTCTCTTTATTTTTATTTTTTTGCAGTTTAATTAGTAATACAGATACAGATTAAATTAAGTTAGTCAACTCTGATGTGTTCAAGTTTTTTACATGAAATCATGAAATGTTCTTTGTCTTCAACATGATCATTACATAATTTACAAATTCTATTCTCAAATTTCAAACCAAAATAGCAACCTCATTCTACTTCAAGTCTATGTGAGCTTATTCTAAATTTTGTAAGTGTATGTTGCTCTTCTTTGCTTAGATATAAAAGATAAGGTTCTAAATGGAATACATTTTTGAATTTCCTATAAGTATGTAATTTATTGACCAATAATTATTAAATATTATAATATAACATCATGATGATGTTAACTCCGTTGTTTATCATATATTTTTATTATTTTGATTGTATTGTTATGTTATTATTTTTATACGGTTTGCAAAACCGTATTTACTTGTCGCCTTCCGGCCATTTTTGTTTGTTTACATGACAACCGTCATGATCTTATCACCTGTCATAAATAATTACCAAAAAATTGTCGAAAAAGACTTCATCTATTATTATAGAATAGCGATTAAGTGGGGCGAATCAACTCACTTTCCAGGGCAAAACGACCTGGTGCGGATCGACCCGGGGCAAACAGGTAATCGGGGTGAATCGTCCCGGTACCCAACACAGGGGCATGTTACAATTTTTTTTATCACTCGATCAGAGTAGTCGTGTGATATAAAAAATCGTAATAAGCCCCTGTGCACACAACCACTAATTTTTTTTTCAAGTCTTCTTGACCAATTTTGTCTGAACTTTAACCTTTCCATCACAATGTATTTTCCTGAAACGCACATGATTCCTCTACGTTCTGTTGGAATATCATGGGAAGTTTAAAATCTTGCAGTGAAATGCCATACTACAGTGTGTGAAACTAAATTTTGTGGTATCATAGACCAATCTCTATTTTACATAGACCTTACTGTACATTATATACAAAATTTTGAAAATTTGACATAGACCAGCTTGGTTTTACATAGACATTGTCTATAGGTCTACCACTAATTTCGCACACTGATACTATACTCTTAGGACATCCCCTAAAATAATATATGAAAATATGAATTGAAGACCTTACACGTCATTTATACTGCAAATAAGGGATCATCATGACCAAGATCGTATGGTAGTTGGATTTATAACTATTTGTGCAATCAGTGCTTATCACCACTGAAGTTGTGAGTTCGAATCCTGCTCAAGGAGCTCGGTGTACTCATTACCACATTATAATATTAATAGTAAATACTTTATTATCCCCTCGCCAACGGAGTTGCGAAGGGATATAGTAACGCTACCGTCCGTCCGTAACATCCTTGTGAACACTCTACAATCAACATCCTTCAATCAATTTTGACTCAAACTTGGTACATGTACATACTTAGTCCTTAAGAGAATCTGGAACCCTATTGATTGTCAAGGTCACCAGGTCAAATTTTTAGGCGAGGGGATGAGCCACGCTTTGCATTGCCCTTGTTTTAAGAGGGTAACACAGTTAACATAAAGCTAATTTAATCATGTGACCCTCGAAGAATGAAAACAAATAAAATAATACAAATGTCAAATTAATTATAAGTATACCTAGTAACTTACATTCACATCACACACACAGACACACAACATGTGTTTTATATGGTATACTAAAATATCTTGTATTACATATTTCATACATTTGTATGTGATAAAGTTTGACAGGGACTAAATTTCAGGGATAGAAATTAACAGGGGCCCAGTCGCCCATGGCCCCTAGATTTTGGTCTGGGCTACTATAGCTAAGCCCCATAATTTAGTTAAACATATAGATATTTTTTATCAAAAATCTTGTTTAGGCTACCAGCTTGAACTTCCCAATTTCTATCCCTGTGACGTGCTGCAGGTTGGTAGCTATCCCCGGGTACTCAAGTTCCTTCAACAATGAAACTGTCCTCCACGATATAACTGAAAAATTGTTGAAAGTGGCGTTAAGTACCATAATGCTAACCCCTACTAATAAAATAGCATAAAAATGTGTTTATACACCATACTGAGCTGAAAACACTAATTTATTTTCACAAATGACATCATCTTCATTACTAAGTAACCAAATAAGTTTAAAATTATAATTTATATTTGTGATATTTTTGTCTCAATATCAACAAAATGAACAAAACGTCTCACCTCAACTCATTGAACATAAAAAGACCATGACCTATGACCTTGGAAATCCAGGTCCTGGCTTGGGACAGGCATAAAAACATGACAGGGTTAAACCAGTCAATGGGATCCAATTGCATCAATTATTTAATTGACCATTAATAGATTGTTTCTTTGTGCTTTTTTTTTTTTAGAACTTAAGGATGAGGTACAGAAGTCAAATGAATTGGTGTGTTAGGAGATACATGAAAGCACATTCATGGCTTATACCATGGGATTCAAATCTTCACAGAATTCAGGCTGCAAGAAGTCTTTATAGCCAAACAAAGATCTGGGTATTTTTTTAGATAGAAATATACATGTACATTGTAGTTGTCATAAATCCTCATTGTACATTTTGTTGTGTATTAAGCAGTATCGGTGATGTTATGGTTAGCATGCTCGCATCGAGTGTGGTGGATTGTGGGTTTGATTCCTGGTCTGATAAAACCAAAGACTATAAAATTAGTATTTTCTGCTTCTCCGCTGAGCAAGCAACTAAGGAGTAAAAGTAAAAACTGGTCGGCTCGGAATCAGGATAATGTGTCTGAGTGGAGCGACATGTCTACCAGCGAACTATTGCTTCAGTGAGCTAGCACTATCAAATTCAACTCAGCTTGTTGATCTAGTTAGCTATATATAGTAGTACAAAGCAGACATCATTTTATTGAATATAACTGGTTCGCACCATGATATAGCTGAAAAATGGCTAATTTGTCATTACAGAATACACACACTGACTCAGTGAAGATAATAACCTATGCTTTAGTTAGGATAAAGACATTCGTAAAAACACACTGGTACAACTTATTATTTTTTTCAAGTGAGTAGGTAGATATGAAATTTTTTTTCTTTCAAATATCTGGGGAAATAATTGACTGTAAAACAGTTTGCTTCAAGCCTTGAAATAATAATAAAAAAAAACTCTTGGATATATCATACTGATTAAAATATTTTTGGTAGTGGCAGTTTTGCTTGATCGGTTTGAATACAAAATATCAAACATTATTGATGGATGTCCTTAGAGTGAATGTATTTGGTTTGTTTTTAGGAATGAAAAAAATATATATGGTAAATTCAGAAATGAATGCAATGTTTTTATTAATGCGAAAAATGCGACTGATTGGCGACCACAATAATTAAACCTCGCATTTTTAATGTTCATTCTCTGGACCAGTTTCTGTTTGGTTTATCTCCCTTTTCTTACACAGGTAAGATCGACAGGTGCATGTTATAGATTACTAACACCTAGGAAGCGGTGAAATGTGTACATGTTTATTGATTATTTTGATTACAATTTCCTGTGTAAATATGTCTAGGGACAAAATAAAGTGTGTATTTAAACATCTGTGTTTCAAAATAATGACTTGTCAGTTTCATTCGATGTTTTTTCGTCGTAAGGGTAGATAAAAATATTTTAGTTTCTCATCGATCTAATTATATAAAACTGTGTTTATAAATGCCCGATTTTTATTTTATTTTATTTTGGCACAGACCTCAGGTGTGTAGTGGTTATTGGCGGCTTTTCTTTTAACCCCACGTTTGGTGGTCATGGTTGTTTTGTCGGTGGCAAGGGCATTGACGATCTCAGTATTAGCAGTATAACCAAGGCCAAATGTACTCTTCATTGTGGCCTGGCTATAACAATTGTTTTCGTGTGGGAACTAGCTTTATTCAGGTACACATTCCTTGACATGGCATCGCTGTCAATCACTCATAAAGATACTAAGTTCTCACAAATATATAGTTTATTAAATAACAAATTTATATACAAGATCACATTTCCTAAACACAAAGTTTCCAATAAATTTAGTATATGGTTTTAGTTTGACAACCAAAGTATGACTCTTCTACAACATTTTATCCAAGCTATTAATACCCATTTTTCTATTACTCAATAATACATAATATAAGACAAGACAATACATGTAAAAAATGTTTTTGTATCCTCTAATTCCCATTTACACTTCTTATAATCTTTACACCTTCTTTAATCCTGAGTGACATTAATCCTCAGACAATTAGATAAATAAATAAATAACCACTTAATATTTTCTTTGATCAATTAAACAATTTCCCATCTATTATTAAATTATATGTCTATTATGTTAAAATATGTATACAATGTAGAATAAACTGTATTTTTAATAATATACATTTGTATTCTGAAACATCCCAAATGTATGGGTTATACTCTCCCCATTTGGGATGTTTCAGAATACAAATGTATATTATTAAAAATACAGTTTATTCTACATTGTATACATATTTTAACACAATATACATTTGTATTCTGAAACATCCCAAATGTATGGGTTATAGCCGCTTCTTTGCTTGTAGCTTTAGCAGGGTCTGGTAGACGTAAGACAATGTCATCTGGAGCGCATTTCTTAGTGACAAACCTCCACATAGACATGTTGAAACGTTAATGATTTCTTCCTCGAAAATTCATCTATTTATGGCATTTTTTAAATTTCTAATTACCGTATAGTTAATTGAGTAATATTTTATTTTAAAATATCACTTTGAAAAAAAGCCGACTAGAATTTGTTTGTAAAACTGAGCTTGTTCCGATAAAAGATTCATACAAGCCATAATTCTTTTAAACTGCTGTTTTTGTTAACTTATTTATTTTGTACACTTCAATTGATCTTTCTTTGAAATTTTATTAACCGTTATATCACCCAAGCCAAGCCCCAAGCCTTCGGATGTTCAATTACTGTCGACTCGTCATGTGACTAAAGTTCACCTGTTACAAAAGTTTCTAGATCCCCACAAGCACGCTTTGATCGATAATACATTTCCAACATGTGGAAAGCTTTCTAGATTCTCAATCACATGAAAAATGTGTGTACAAAGGCCAAGGGAAATGTGTGTTCACTTCAGTTAAAGGTAAACATGACAGTGGCTTACAAGGGATTAACGACATACAAATACGAAAATGAAAACGCACGTTTAGATAAAAATTTACATCAATTTTTTTTCCTTCTTTATCTTGGCGTATCGCAATAATTATACTTCGCATTTTTGCCGCCGGTTGAGGAATCGCAATAATAAATGCACGCAATAATTTCTGAATTTACAGTATATGAATCCAGTTTTTTTTTCTCATAGGAGCAGGATTCTTTACATTTTTTTGTCTATTTTATTTTACAGAATTCTAGCATTAACTGGAAGCATGATTCTTTTCATTTATTTTGTCTATTTTATTTTACAGAATTCTAGTATTAACTGGAAGCATGATTCTTTTCATTTATTTTGTCTATTTTATTTTACAGAATTCTAGTATTAACTGTGATCATGATTCTTTACATTTTTTTGGTCTATTTTATTTTACAGAATTCTATCTTTAACACTATATATAGCTAGTTACATCCTTGATATTTCAGCCAGATAGATATGATACAAAAACTAGAATTGAACTGGAAAAATACTGGAATCCTAAGATACAAGAAGAAAACAAGAATAGACAGAAGTTTGATATAAAGGTAACTATTAGTTAGAAAGGATATAGATGTAAATGCACATGAGAGACTATCCAACATTACACTTAGACACAAATTAAAGTTAATATATAGCTACCGGCAAGTGATTGAAGTTGAAAGTGTTTGTCAGTAAATTTCATTCTAAATGTTTAATTGTAATTACGATAACAAATATAACAATAAATTGATAGTTGTTGAAAGAAAGTAAGTATGATATTAAAAACCATGATCATTTAATATAATTGCAATGTAGATTAATTTTTTTTTTT
>MJUT01043773.1:17874-30329 GCA_002080005.1 Gigantidas platifrons
TTTGAACTACTCCGACAAAGCGGTATACTTTGTTTTTCATTTTATTTCATATATTCTTTTGTCATTCTCATGTGAGAAATTTTTCATCTTTTGGTCTCGCTCCGCTGCGCTCGTATTGGGACAAGACAGAATTTCTCAAAATCTCAAAATCGTGAACTCATATAAGAACGTATTTGTGTAATATGACCTAGCGATTACTGGTAGATATCTATACAATATATCCAGATACCCAAAAATGGATTTGTTATTGTAGAAATTTTGAACCTCATTGTTTTGGGTTATATTTTGACATATGACCATAGTTATCTGGATATGACAAATATATTCCATGATACAGCGAATGGTAAATATTTTATTAAATGTTTTTATCTTTAATGTCCATTTCAACACTGTTTTAGTGATCATGGTGGTCAGTTCTGCGGCCACATGAAACAGGAAAACCTTCATTACCTCTAGTAACCTTTAGAATACATGTAACAAATGCAGGTGTAATGTAATATACCGGTATACCGTATAACTGGTAATTTCTTCGGTGTGAAATTTCTGCAGTTCTGGACTAAAAAGAAGACATTTATATTCTGCTGATTTTATTTTCTTCTGTGGTTTGAAAATCTTGCCGTCGAAGTTTTTGTTTTCTATGTTACAGGAAGCAACACATTGTTACTCCAACATATCATATTCTGCTATTTTAATTTCTGCCGTCAGGAGTTAACCACAGAATATCGTAGAAATTACATAGCCACAGAAATAACCGGTTATACGGTAGTTTTACACTGTAGTATATGTTGATGTTTACTTATAAATCACTTGAGAAAAGTAATATGCTGATGTTTACTTATAAATCACTTGAGAAAAATAATGTTCTTGGTTTCACACTGTAGAATTGAACATGCATAAAACATTTGCTACTGTACGTACAGTAATTAACAATCGATCGATTGATTTTCTATTATTATATTTCATTTTACAGCATTAGCACATGTGCCTGTTATTGTTGGTGTAGGTTGTGGCGTTGTCTTGGTTGTTTTGGCTGCTATAGTGGCATTTGTCTGTGTCAAATGCAATCGGCGAGTCTTAACACGATGGCAATTCAATAGCTCTTTTCTTTTAGCATGAAATGTAACCATGAAAGGTAAAAAAAAAATACAAGAATTCATTATACAAGATTAGCAAAACATATTTCTTAGATTGTGCATATCCTCTTTTAGGAATACATTAAACGTACATAATTTTTCTACTTAATTATGACTTACTATATAAAGAAATACAGGTAAGTTTGATTTTCACCATGAAACCTAGAACCATTCAAATGTTACCCAAGAAATTCTAAAATATTCGGTTTCTAACTGATAAATTTTGAGTTTCATGTGAACATTTCAACTTGTAATATACAATTAAATAAAGATTTTGATAGCTTTCCTTACAATTGGATCAGTTTTGGAACAAACAGAAGACGTGTGCTACTGGGACTTGTCTTGGTAGACATCGCAACACTTAATATGATCACTGTGTACCAAAATAAGGAATACTAAATTGATCAAATAAAAAAAAATATGCGGACATATTATCAGCTAGAGTCAATGTTTGGAGATAGGATATGAGCATATAAAGTTTTGTCCTCGATTTTGACCGAAACAAAATAGACATAGGCTCTGACGAGGAAAGCAATCAAATGAATCAAATATTTGGTGGGGTTAAAGAGTTTGATGAAATAGATTGTGTCCCTACCCATTGATTTTGATATCATGATTTCGACGGCGGGGATTCGACTCAAGACTAGTGCGAGAAATCTTGGAATATATTTACCCATTTATGTGAGGGTTGTCATAGCTGCATCATTTCATTAACAGGGGAGGCTTGGCTCCATACAATTAGTTTGACTCCTTCACTTTTTATTGAAGTGCCTGTCACAAGCCAGCAATATGAGCGATGATGTATGTGTGTGCTAGAGGTATCGATTTGCCTACGATCAACATGTATGACACAGCGTTTCACATGATGTCATAAATTATTTTACTGTTATTATTTCAGGTATTTAAAAAAGAACTACTTTTTTTACAGGCTAAAATAATTAATATTACGGATCACAAGATCAACCAAAACGTACGTAATGCCAACCATTGCATCACATCTATTTTTATTTTGTTCATAGTTCAGGAATATATTCGTTTCTTCGCTTTTTCCTATAACACACAGGACATTCATTTTATTCTAATTGTTTTTAAAGTTTCTAAGAAAATTTAAAGCATAATCAGGAGACAACACGCACTTGATGATACAAAGAAGAGCATCATTGGACCCATGAAGGCAAAGGAGGCTGCTGTGTCACGTGGGTGTTCTGCATAATCATTAGCAGGAGCTTACTCTGATCCAATAAACAACGAACGAGCTGGAAAAGAGAACGAAGGAGAAGGTTATGATCACGTGACTTACCAGCAACAACATACAACTGACAAAGAAAACATATATCATCACATGTCTAATCTTCATTATACTAGCCCATACGCATGACACTTTTACACAAAACAAAACAAAAACACTCATCAAAGTCAACATATTTTCGACTCTATGCTATTATAACTGGTACATGTTAATTTGAACCTCCACACAAAAACAATGTACATCACGCATGATACTATATATGGAGCAATGTTGTTTTTTTATCTGTTTGGATACTCTGTGTTTGTTTTTTTTTTGTAATTTTAAATTATCAAAAATCAGGATTGACAAGTGTGTTACATTAGTTTTTAGTGTTCATTGGAACTCCATGAGGGTTGATAACCACAGAAACGTTTCACTGATTGATTAAGAAATAATTCATGGAAGCCATATGTATATATTGTTTTTACCACGGGTAGGCCCTTTATGTAACGAAGTTAAAAGCCGGCATAAAGGGCCTACCCGTGGTAAAAACAATATATACATATGGCTTCCATGAATTATTTCGATTCTAATATGTAAAAATTGGTAAAATATCGTTATAAATTGTCGATGACGTCATAAATTACAATGGGTGTAGGTATATATTATTTTTACCACGGGTTTGGACTCAAAGCGTTTGAAGGACGCCATATTAGAATTGTTGTTTGACGTCGGCTATATTCATGTCGAGAACAATGTTTTCAAATAATAACTATTTAAACAAAGGGGGTCTGCATGGGTGGAATTTAGAATACCACAGGAAAGCAAACATCTATATAGAACAGGGTCCGTGGGGTTGTAATATGTCCTAGATTCTCCGGTGTCAGGCATAATAATTATCAGTTAGAAGTTGAGAAAGAACTAGAAAATAATGAAACGTATACGCCTATTGAGAAAGATCTTACTCAAAAGAATGAAAATAAAGTGAAAAAATTAGTAGAGGATCTTTACAAAAGAAATATAATTGACAAGGATATGAGAAAATACTTACTTCCTAAAGGAACGGCACCGGGAAAAGTACAAGCAAACCCGAAAATACATAAACCAAACCATCCAGTGAGAACCATTATAAATGGTAGGAACCATCCGACCGAGAAAGTCGCAGAAATAGTTGAAAATGAACTTGATGAACATGTACGCGGCTTAAATAGTTTTATTAAAGACACAAAGGATTTTTTAGTTAAACTCAAAACCCTACAGCAACCAATACCACAAAATACGATCATGTTTTGTCTAGACGTCAAAAGTTTATACCCTAGTGTCCCCAGAAAAGAAGCAAGAGAAGCGTGTAAAGATGCTTTAAATAAAAGATCGAATAATTCAATACCAACAAATGACGTACTCAAAATGTTAGACATTGTTTTAGAAAACAACAATTTTTGTTTTAATGGAAAACATTATTTACAAACGGAAGGGACAGCGATCGGATCGCACCTTGGAATGAATTACGCAAGCACATACCTCGGGCAGTGGGAACAAAATGTATTTAAAAAAAAGTGAACTAAAACCGCAGGTGTATTGGCGATATGTTGATGACGTATGGGGATTATGGGAACACGGAGAAACCGAACTTAAAAGATTTCACGAATTATCAAATAAATTACATCCAAGAATCAAAACTGAACTACGTTACTCTGCCGACAAAATTGAGATTTTAGATGTGAATGTTATAATTGACCATGGAAACATAAAAACGGATTTATACACCAAAAATACAGAAAAGCATCAATATTTGCAAGCTACATCTAGCCACCCGAACGCAGTTAAACGGGCGATACCCTACGGCCTTGGGGTTCGAGTAAAACGAATATGCTCAGAAGAGGACGACTACATGAAAAGAAGAGAAGAAATTAAAATGAACTTACAAAAGCGAGGTTATAAAAATACATCCATTGAAGAACAACTTCAAAAAGTGGACATTCTTGATAGAAAAGAACTTTTGAAATATAAACTAAAAACCGAAAACAACAGAGTACCACTTGTATTAACATTTTCTAAAGCTCTCCCGAATATTCACTCGATCCTCCGGAAACACCTAAAAACTTTACATCAATCCGACCGGCTCAAAAAAGCATTTCCTGACCCGCCGATTGTAGCTTTCAAACGCGACAAAAATATAAAAGACATACTGGTACACAAGAAACATAATTTGATTTTTTACAAACAATAAAATGTTTGTCGCCCGTGTGCTAAAAACTGTGTTTTATGTTCTCATGTTATTGAGAGTGGAACATTTAAAGACAACGACGGAAACGAGTACACCGTTCAAGGAGTGATTGATTGTAAAACTGTGGGAGTTATTTACGGTATCAACTGTACAGAATGCAACAAATTAATATACATAGGACAAACAGGAGATACGCTATACCAACGAATGCTCCTAAATTTTTCAAGAATACGGACACGGAAAACAGACGATCCAATTGCAAATCACTTTACGCAACATTGTCATTCTGCGGAAGATCTAAAAGTATTCGGCATTGAAAGAGTTTTCGGCACTGAAACATACAGAAAAGTAAAAGAAGCATTCTGCATAAAAAAGTTAAAAACATTGGAACCATATGGATTAAATACACAGTACAAACGTTAAATTCAATTGCGGCAAAATAGCGCCAGTGACTGTAATTATAACGTCTTTTTTCTGGCAACCATTGTTACCCTTAGTGTTAAAAATATTTCCAATGAAGAAGGCCGGAATGGCCGAAACGTCTGGGAAATTTATATATATATATATCTACCATCTACACTGAGTTAGATTGCTGTCAAATTATAATATTAAGTATATATGTACCAGCTACACACGACGCTTAGACACATGTTTTATCTCTATCTCTAGATTTTCCTTACGAGAAAAGGTAACACTTCGACTATTGAAGCTATGTTTTAATATAGCGGATGTGGCTGAGTGGTCTAGGGCGCTGGACATAAGGCAAAGCGATTGGTCTTGCAGTGTATCAATGGTGTGAGTTCAAATCCCGTCGAGGGAAGAACAAAATTATTTTTTATATATAATTCAGTGCGAATGGCCCGATTAGGGTCGTGATCGTATGGTAGTTGGATTTACAACTACCTATGCAATCAGTGCCTATCACCACTGATGTTGTGAGTTCGATTCTCGATCAGAGTGAAGTGTACAACATTATGTGATAAAAATTGTCAGTGACTTGCGACAGGTCGGTGGTTTCCCAGGGTCCTTCGTTTTCTTCCACCAATAAAACTGACCGCCACGATATAACTGAAATATTGTGAAACACCCTCTGTTACACACCATCAAACATCAAGTAAACCGATTCTGGAATAACATTCATCAAGTACGCTCAGCGTCAAAAGATTGGAAAACAAGATAGTTTAAAGGTTTTTGGGAACAACACACCAAAATATTTTTTCAGAATGTCTTAAAAACCTTTCTGTCCCAAAAAAGTTACTAATTTGTACATGCAATACTTTGCTGTGAACTACTAGAAATGTCACTGTAGAAAGGTATTCCTATCCTAGCTGTAAATTGAAGGACAGACAATACTATGGCACAGATACCAAAGGGGTAATAAGTAACTGTAAATTGAAGGACAGACACTACTATGCCACAGATACCAAAGTGGTAATAAGTAACTGTAAATTGAAGGACAGACAATACAATGGCACAGATAACAAAGGGGTAATAAGTAGCTGTAAATTGAAGGACAGACAATACAATGGCACAGATAACAAAGGGGTAATCAGAAGCTGTAAATTGAAGAAGGATAGACAATACTATGGCACTGATACCAAAGGGGTAATCAATAGCTGTAAATTGAAGGACAGACAATACTATGGCACAGATACCAAAGGAGGATTCATAAGCTGTAAATTGAAGGACAGACAATACTATGGCAAAGATACCAAAGGGGTAATAAGTAGCTGTAAATTGAAGGAGAGACAATACAATGGCACAGATAACAAAGGGGTAATCAGTAACTGTAAATTGAAGAAGGATAGACAATACTATGGCACAGATAACAAAGGGGTAATCAGAAGCTGTAAATTGAAGAAGGATAGACAATTCTATGGCACTGATACCAAAGGGGTAATCAATAGCTGTAAATTGAAGGACAGACAATACTATGGCACAGATACCAAAAGAGATTCAGAAGCTGTAAATTGAAGAAGGACAGATAATACTATGGCACAGATACCAAAAGGGATTCAGAAGCTGAAAATTGAAGAAGGACAGACAATACTATGGCAAAGATACCAAAGGGGGATTCAGGAGTTGTAAATTGAAGGACAGACAATACTATGGCACAGATACCAAAGGATGATTCAGAAGCTGTAAATTGAAGAAGGACTGACAATACTGTGGCACCGATACCAAAAGGGGATTCAGAAGCTGTAAATTGAAGGACAGACAATACTATGGCACCGATACCAAAGGGGGATTCAGAAGCTGTAAATTGAAGAAGGAGAGACAATACTATGGCACCGATACCAAAGGGAGATTCAGAAGCTGTAATTTGAAGAAGGACAGACAATACTATGGCAAAGATACCAAAGAGGTAATAAGAAGCTGTAAATTGAAGGACAGAAAGTACAATAAAAAGTATTAAAATACTCTGCAAACTCATATACAATATAAATGGTTCAATTGTTTACGAATTGAGCTGATATCCAGGAAGTAAAAAAAAAGTCACTACGAAAGTCTCCTTAATTTTATTCACGATAACCACTGATGTGACCCCACGCACGGAAGATGCTCGAAGGATAAACGCACACACCATGTGTTGATGTGGTAAAGGTGACGTAGCTGCAGAGAAAGTCGACAAAGGATAGAAAGCCATTGCTAACTAATTCTGCATGTAAAAGAATAAAAATAGATAAATCTTCGGTTTATGTTGACGACCATTGTGGTAGAAGGAACGTCCTGACAGCTATTTTAAGACTGAATTATCATTCTCGGAAGCTGAATGAGTACCACTAGTGTTTATGATAATCCGTGTATGTTAAAATATCGTATGCATTGTTCGTTTTGTAGATATTGGTGGAATTGATGAACATCATGGTTAAGCTTTTATTTTCATACATATACAAATGTACTTTTATCAAATGACATAATTTCAGCTTTAGATAAGAAAAAATATTTTAAAGTACAAACGTTAGGGTTAGGGTTAGTGTTATTGTGTTTAACACCACTTTCAACGATGTTTCAGTTATATCATGGTGGTAAGTTTTATTGGAGGAAACCGGAGTACCCGGAGAAAACCACCGACACGTCACCAACAAGTCGCTGACAAACTTTATCACATAATGCAGTATCGAGTACACCTGGCCTAAGCGGTATTCGAACTCATAATATTAGTGGTGATAGGCACTGATTTCATAGGCAACTGTAAATCCAACTACCATATGATTATGACCACAACGGCCCCCTACAAACGTTGGAAACAGCTAACATTGTATTTTGGCAGAACTAGTTAATTCCTTCCCCAAAACACGTGCTAATCAATGTTCACGATGTGTGTTGCCAACATCCGATACAAATCAAACTTCAGAATACCTTGACACCAGCCATGCGGAATACCTTGACAACAGCCAGCGATCCATATCTAATTATCTTCGACCGCTGTTAATGTTAGTTTAACGTGCTTTAATTTTAATGTTTCCAAAGGAGGAAAATAATTACAACCAGAAGCTCCCAGGAGCTTGTAATCGTTCACCTGCATCAAAGCTGCACCACTGTGGTGGCCATCTTGGAGTGAGAGCGCGACTACCGGACACAATCTTGGAAAAGGACCATCGAATGACTATTCCATCAAAGTTTGTTTCTAATTGAGCTACTGGTTCCAGACAAGATGGATTTTATGTGAATTTCCCGTAGGGTCCTATGTTAAACTAAGTTCAGCTGTGCATCCATCTTAGTCAGAGGCGGGACCACCAGACAATTTTGGAAGAGGACCATCCAATGACTATTTTATCAAAGTTTGGTTCTTTCTGAGCAACTGGTTCCAGACAAGAAGATATTTATGTGAATTTCCCATAGGGTCCTATGTTAAGCTAAGTTCGTTCGGCTTTGGGGGCCATCTTGGTCGAAAGGTCGAACCGCCGGACACATTTTTGGAAGAGAACCATCCAATGACTATTTCATCAAAATTTAGTTCTTACTGAGCAAATGGTTTCAGACCAGAAGATTTTTATGGGAATTTCCCATAGGGTCCTATGTTAAATTAAGTTCGGCTGTGGTGGCCATCTTGGTCGGAGGTCTGAAATGCCGGAACAATTTTGGAAGGGTACCACCCAAGGATCATTTCAGCAAAGTTTGGTTGAGATTGGCTCAGTAGTTTCAGAGAAGATTTTGTTTAAATTTCATCCCCCCTTTTTATATTTTAAGCTTGGTGGCCATTTTGGTTAGAATTCGGAATCACCGGACACACTTTTGGAAGGGGACCACCCAAGGACCATTCCACCAAAGTTTGGTTGCAATTGGCCCAGTGGTTTCTAAAGGCCAGGTGAGCTAAAAACGGAATATATGTTAAACTACTCCTTGCCATGTAGCTGCAGTTAAAATTTGAGCTCATTTTGACTTATACTAAGCAGCAATGGACAATTGAAGAAATTTCTGTTTTTTAGCAACAGCAGCCATCTTCAATGGAGGGCGGGACTGTCGGACAAAATTTTGAAAGGGACCCACACAGGGACCATCCCTTCCAGGTTTGGTTTAATTTGGTTCAGCGGTTTCAGAGGAGAAGATTTAAATGTGATCTTTTATCAAAATATGCCTAATTTGCATAATCGGTATAAATCGGCTGAAAGAAAAATTTCACAGAAAAACCCGGAATATATGTTAAACTACTCCTTCCCATGTAGCTGCAGTTAAAATTTGAGCTCATTTTGACTTAAACTAAAGCACCAATGGACAATTAAAATTTCCTCCCCCCTTTTTTTCTATTTTTAGCTTGGTGGCCATCTTGGCTGGAAGTCGGGCTCACCGGACACAATTTTGGAAGGGGCCATCCAAAGATCATTCCACCAAAATTTGGTCTAAATTGGCTCAGTGGTTTCTGATGAGATTAAAATGTGAAAAGTTTACGATAGACGACGACATACGACGGACGACGGACGAAACCTGATGACAAAAGCTCAAATGGCCTTTGGCCAGGTGAGCTTAAAAACGAATTTCAATATTCCTTTAAATGGAAAACCGTGGTTTGAAAATGAAAATCTTGACATAAACAATTATTAGTAACGTGATTGAGCTAAATAAATCACAATAAAAGTGTTCTTTATATTAATATTTGACCATGAATCGATTATTAGTTCTTCGTTAGTATGGCTTTAGGCCTGGTCCAAGATTTCTTTGGGTAAGTTTTTTTTTTCTAAATGTTATGATTTACGAAATGATTTAAATGGTGTGTTCCGAGGTCTAATTTTGGCTAACATGTTTAGGACCATAGTGCCAATGCCTGGAGCTCTTATTGAGGATAATCGCATAACAGTGTTTCCGACCAGGGACTTTTGAAATGACCGGTAATATGAATTATGCCTTCATAGCACTCACCATTTAGTATCGAAAATGATGGACGTACACATAGACCCAACATGACGGAGGTATATGGGAACTTCAAGGAGCATTTAAACATGGTTTGAGTCCGTTTCACAACAGAGAAACTGATAACGAATAACAAAGCTTATAGTAATGGGCGGGGATCAATTCTTGGTGTGACTTGGAGAGTTAGCCGAACACGGTGATGTCGATATGAACGAGGTGTCGCATAAGACAATGGTGAATAGCAAATTTACTCTAATGAATGGACATTTGTACATTCATTCTTTATGACCATCAATTCATTATATAAAATCATATTATACGAACACAACCGTGTTTAAATGAACGTATATTTAGATTTTAAGGAAATTGCTATACGTTTTATGCGTATTTTAAGAAATACCAAGACACTGTTGTTTCACTTAACAGGTCAATTATTAAATATTTCCGGATTTGTCGATAGCACTCATCACTTTTCTTACACATTACATTACAGTTATGCATGTGATACGGAAGTATTAATTAGAAAGACATGGAGAAAATATTTTTCATTTTTATTTTACTTATAAACAAAATAACGAAGATCCTATCACAGGATGTACAAGGTAAGGAATAGACAATGGTTGTACGCCTATAGCTCTATCACATGTTGCTCATCTGTTTAGTTGTATGTGCTGTGTTTTTGTTCTGTTTGTCTTCTTTCTGTGTCTTGTGTCCAATGTGGGCTGTGTCTCTGGATTGTTCATTCTTAATTTCCTCTTCGGTATTCTGCTAACGTTTATTTATGAGCTTGATATATTAAATAAGGAAAGATTGCTACAAGATTGATGAAATCAAAATGTCCACTGGAGTATACCATATTAGGTAAAAATATTTAAAACTTTTTTCTTAGAATTCCGGAATAACGTTATCCCTCACATTCAAGAGTAACGTTATCAGCACGTTTTGGAGGGTATATTTTAGAGGAACTATTATCGGCCTTTTCGAAAGGCACATATATCTGAATAACATTATCATGATGTCACTTCTTAAAAAAAACCCATTCCCTTAATAATCAATTGTGAATTATATTTTTTACACAAGTACATTGCAATTAGGGAACTAATCTTTATAGTTACATAAGTTCATGCAATAATGTACAATATGATTGGACTTTTCGTTGTGTACATTGACACTGGAAGTCCAGTGCCTAACATTCCATCAAAATCACATGGTCTAGCAGACGAAAATAACAAACTTTTGACGGAATGGAAATGATTCGAAACAACCGTATTCTAGAAGACTTTTGCGATAGAATCACATGATTGAAAGAAAGGCTTGAATATACTAAAGTTGTAACTAGAAACCGTATCTCGAAGAACACTTAATTAATACAATGAAATAGTATACATGATGGTCGTCAAAACACTATACAGGAAACGAATGATAAAGCAACATGAACCCCACAAAAGATTTATTAACCATAAAGAAAGGAGATTCTCATAGTGATTTTAAGTTAATATTTGCTAAGTGTAGATATGATGTATTTCTAATATATGTTGAACTATGAAAGAAGAGTTTGAAGATACCAAAGGGGTAATCAGAATACGTAAAGGACAAACAACACAATAGCCAAACGAAAAAGGAAAAGGTATGATCTACAAAACATCACACATAAAATTAAAAATATTGTCAATTTCGTAATAGAACATGTTTTTATATTCTAAAAGTAATTATTCATACACCGAGAACAGCTAATAGATACGAAAGGGATCATTTAGGGTTTGCTTGAATGTGTAGCACACAATTAGATAACAGATTCTACAAAAAAAAATTCCTCCGAATATCGGGGAAAAAATACCCTTTCTTTTCTAAATAAGAAAAGTTACTAAAATTTACTTTGATGTAAAGTACTAGAAATGTCACTGCAAGAAAAGTATTCTTATCTTATAAGAAATGTTTCTTTGTATTATTTCAGTGTATTCTGATGATGATATTTTCATAACAAACACGACTGATTCTTACAGTGATATACCTACTGACTGTTATCTGTTTGGTACCAAATATGATAGAAAACATTCATTTGATAAGGTGATTCTAAATGTCATAAACACAAAGTACGAAACGTTCTGGATTCATGCAACAACTGCCTTTAGGAGGAATATAAATCCTGTAGGTAAGTATTGGAATCACCATTGAGAAGAATATACCTCTAATAGGTATATCTGTTAATAACACTTTGAAGATACCAAAGGGTTAAATCAGAATCCGTAAATCGTAAAAGGAGAGAAAGCACAATGGTCAAAAGGAAAGTACAAAGGGACAAACAGCGATCTGCAAAACATTACACAGAAAACAAGAATATATCATCCAAAATAGGTGACTTAATATTTGACTTCTCCTACCCTGGTTTTGCCAGACGAAGAGTAAACCTCCTGTTCATCACCGTACCAAGCACGTAGTTGTCATTTGTCAGTAAATGGTACGAGAAACAAATATATATTTGAATTTTATAGCGTGGATAGATGAACTCAGACTG
>MJUT01043773.1:41191-51578 GCA_002080005.1 Gigantidas platifrons
GAATAAATCTACTTGAATATCATGATAATAATGATAAACGTAATCTGCTGACAAACCGGAAGTTTAGATGCCTGTTGTTTGGTTGCTACGATACGCCAATCGTACCTCCAATTTGAAAACCGCTTTAACCCGAAAATACCGTATTGATTAAGTGGCAACACATAGATGGATGGGGGCTACTGGTGTTAACCCCAATAGGTGGCGGTTTTTAGACTCCTCCATCTGTGATGGGCAAATGATGTTTTATATTTATGTTGATGAACTATTTTCATGTATGCTTGTATATATGTTTGTTTTATGCATTTGTCGTCATTTTACAATAAATGACATATTTCACTTCAATACTTGTCTTTCCATTTTGCCCATCAAATCAAGCACCTGCTGTGTTGACAAAAAATATATAGTCGGTGAGAACTTCAACGCGGAATATTAATGTAGTGCGATGTAATAGTAATCAGTCGCCATTCAGAGTAAGTAGATAACTCAACAGATACACAACGTCATTTCAACCGCAACATTGTTTCAAACGTTATTTTAACGTTGAAATGACGTTCGTTCTGTACCTGCTGGAAATAACTAGCAGATGGTTGTATAAGATAGTATGGGTAAATAAATAAAGAATTGTAGGATTTATTTATTTGATTAATGGTAATCCTTTACAATATAGATCTATATAGCTGCTGTATTAGAGCGAAATGTATATAATCAGACCAGTACTAGACAGAGAGACTTGTTTGTAAATTGCCATCCAAATTTCTATTAATGCAAACCTTTTTATATCGCGAATGTTACCGTTTGTTACTTCATTTTCAAACATAAGCAAAAAAAAATCAAAACAAATATTATGTTCGTTAGCAATGTTACTGTTTGATATTTTATGATACCACAAGAAAACGATTGCAGAATATGAAAGAGGTAATCAAAAGACGTAAATTGAAGGGGAATATAATGAATAAATGAAAAAGAACAAAAAAGACAAGCAATGCCCTGTAAGATACTAAACAGAGCACTAAAGACTGAGCAACATGAACCCCATATACAACCGAAGTTATGGGAGAAATGACAAAATCTTTATGGATATTCAACCTAAATCAATGTAGAGCGAAGCATTAAAACAAAATAGACCCACTTTACATTTTATTTGTGTGTGTTGTCATATTATGTGTATTTACGTTCTGAGTTCTGTGTTGTGATTTCCGTTGCTGATTTCCTCATAAAAACGATGTTCGATTCGTCTTTACATTCAGTTGTTTGTAGCTGGGCTCGTGTCTAGCTTGTGATATGTGTGGTTATTTGCGGATAGCGGCGTCCAACGCATACTGTGTTGTATTTTTGCTTCGTTTTTCTTCGTCTTGTGTGCCCTCTGTTGCCAGTTTCTCTAGATTGTCCATTTTTGATTGTACCTTCGCTATTTTCTAACGTTTATGTAATATATGGAATTTTTTATTACTATGTTTAACTTCTGTTAACCGAGTTTGGCAAAATGAATTTATTGAACAATCATAGTGTAAAGTTAGTTCACATTTGTATGTAGTTAGACTAACGTTAGAGAAAACCGAAGGGTAATCAAGAATGATAACGCCTGGCACAAAGAAACAGAACGAAGATAAACAAAGCAAAAAACGGGAACACAGAAAACTAGAACTGTGAGCAACACAGACCCACACGATAACAACGGAAGTGAACCCAGGCTCTCGCGAAGGATAAACAGTTTCTGTTTCTTATAAGACACCATTGTATCTTTCATCATAATATCATGAAACATTTTTACTTTAATCTTTTAAGATTATGCCATGAATTATTAAGAGCCTATTAATGTTTTTTCCTTATTTACCTGTACCCCAAGAAATTCGTGTTCTTCTGAATAAAGAAACCCAATACGTTCTTCCATCTTTATATTTCTCGACATATTTGTCATTGGCCTTTTGTAGTAAGCCTTGTCCATCGTCTTTACATCTTTGATATGCTTCATACCATGATAAAATACTGCTGTTGTAGCTCATTGTGGTGTTACCTGCAAAATTGCAATGGTAGAAGTAGATAGTAGAAGGAAATTCAGCTTTTATAAAATAGCATTGGTGAATGATGCAAAATTATAATGAAAAGTTTAAACGGTGATGGTCAACAATTTCATCAATATCAACAAAACAAACAACCGCCTCTCACCTCAAATTATTGAAAATAAAACAGACCACGACATTTAACGTTTGACATTCAGGTCGTGGCTTAATCGAATATATTTATTATAAAAATAACAATGATAATAAAATTTGCATTACAAAAGTCAAAGTGCTCTGTAAACAATAGCCATTGAAATATACGTATTGATAATGTCATATACAAGGAAATATGATATGAAACTGAGTTTACAATTATAAATTTCCTGTATCATCAATTATGTTCTAAAATGTATTTCCCTTTCAGCTGTAATGGTGAAATAATTCTATTAATAGAAAGATAACATAGTTATAATATAAATATTTTGACATTATTCTCCATACAAAAGTAATGCAAATTTACAAAGCAGAACATGCATTTATATTTTTCATTTACAATTGTGACAAAAAGGCGTATTCAAAATAAATGCTGACTATATGCTTCTTTGGTGATAGCAAAGGTAGGCATTGTTCACGAAATACGTCAAAAACAAATCACAGAATGTAAGAAAGGATATGGATGTAAATAAACATGAAAAACGATCAAAATTTACACCTAGACATAAATTAAGGTAAAGGAACAGTGCTTTTATTGCTGTTCTACATTTCACAGTCACAGTAAATTCTTCAATAATGGGCAGAGCTAATACCATACAATAAGTGTGAAATGGCCCCTAGCCTGCATTTGAGCGGTACTGTTTACGTATGTCGATAAACTATACATCTTGGCACATTTGTCGATTCTGGTGTTTGTTGTTTGTCGTATACAATTTTATTTCTCAGACGCGGTAAAATTAATTGAAAATGAAAGATAAATACTATCAGAGACATCTCAGATATAACTCTTCATCTTAATTAGTGTAAACTATATTTTATTTGAAAGAAAGTCAAACACAAATACAAGATAGCAAATAGCAGGTGGGATTGGAAAAAAAGTAATTATATGCATCACTGAATAGCTGAAATGAAACCCTCTTCCCGATACAAGGGTTATGCGTCTACAAAAAAGAGTCTGAAGATGTCAAAGGGGTAATCGAAATCCGTAAATAGAAGGACAGACAATACAATGGCCAAAAGAAAAAAGACAAAGGGACAAACAACGATCTACAAAGCATTACACATAAAACTAAAGATCGAGTAACTCGAACCCCACTAAGACCCAGGGGTGAACTCTATGTAGCGAACGCTCCAATGAATGGATAACAATTCTTACATCACTAGTAGTTCAGAGTTTTATCGTTACTACTGCGTGTGCACAATACCGTCGAATTATGAGGGCAACTTTTACTCAAAAAACGTTTGTAGATACCAAAGCCATAAATAAAACGACAGACAATATAATGACAAAATGAAAAAGGGCAATCATCTCGGAAATTTCAAGCAGTAAAAATATACATCTTAAACAACAACTCCCTTGAGAAACCCCAAACAATAATCTACAATACACTCCTTTAAACAAAATTTGAGCAAGACGAACCCAGTAAACACTGTAGGGTAAGCTGTTCAAACTGTCACTTGTTATGTGATATTTAATAAAGAAATATATATGAGTGGCATTTACTTTCAAAAGCCCACATTAATTATACTGTCAAATCAAATGTATGAGGGTTATAGCTATGTTGTTTAGCGCTACATACAACAATACTTCAGTTATATCGCGTTGGTAAGTTTTATTGGTGGATAAAATCGGAGCACCTGGAAAAAACCATAGATCTGTCGCAAGTCACTGACAAACTTTATCACATAATGTTGTATCGAATACACTTCAGTGGGTTTCGAAGTCAAATGCTATGAAATATTATATATGTGTATTAGGTCTACATATATGAAGTGGTCAGTGTGTACGAGTAATGATAGTCGCTCTTAATTCCAAGTCCCAAGTCCCGGGGGAATCAGCGGTGCCTTCGTTTTAAATATCTAGACCTTGTTGGACGATAATCTGGTCGTCACAGCATCATAGCATAGTCGATAAATTGCTAACAGTAATGATAGACACCAATAAGTATAGCCACAGCATTTCTGAACAAGCATACAACTAAAGGTAGCAATAAATGCTACCATCATTGAAATTATTAGCATTTCAAACGTAATCAAAGTGTACAGTGGGTCTTATCAGAAGCAGGAACTGCTTACCCTTCTCGGTCACCTAGGATTCACCCCCGTTTTATTATTGTTTTTTCGTGATGGTGGTTCTGTGTATATTTTTAGTTTTCTATGTTTGTTTTTCATTTTATTTGTCTTCGTTTTGTGTCTTGTGTCGTTGCATGTGTCTCTGGATTGTCCCTTTACGTTTATTTTTCGATTTTTTAAAAATTCAACAAAATGTAATGATTATAAAATATGAACAATGTTAACGATTACACAGGGACCCATTTTTTATGATTATGTTGCTTTCTTTAGTTTGTTGGCTAACTCTTTGTTTATATTGTGTATGAACATTTTGTCAATATACTTATTAACCATGCAGGTATCATATATACGATGCCAGGTAAAATATAAACTAGAAGTTACACATACTATAGGCATGATAGACTGGGTATTAAGCCAAAGCAGGAGCTTTTATTTTAACTACATTTGCTTACATGACATAAGAAATGATCAATAAGTGTCAACAATTAGGCCTAAACAAATATATCCAGCCCAGACCCAATTACAGTGCATACATTCTCAATATGTGTGGAAATTGTGGAATTTTATCCTTTGGAAAAGTAACTCCACAAGAGGTAAAACATAATAATTTGAAGACAGTTGAATAGTTTGACAGTAAACATCATGATTGTACACCTTGGCGTTGGAAATGTAAAGAAAGTATTCCAGTTTTAAATAGACAAACTAGTTGAAACAAGAGGAACATCAAAAATCTTAGGTTATACTTTACTTTGAATTTCTCTTGGGATTGCCTCCCTTTTAATAGTATTTCTCACATTGATAAGAAATCATGTTTTGATACTCATACAGTAGAATAACAGTAATACCACATTATATGTGTGGGTAAAGAATTAGACATGCTATGTTAGAGTTTAAAATATGACAGAACAACAATGTCAAACCCTTACCTGTTTCTGTGTCAAAATAGATTTATAGTTACTTTTTAGGCTTAACCAATTAATGTACAGGCAGCTGTGTACAGGTACATGATGTATTAACAATACTATATGTTTGAATAAAAGATGATACTCATATCAGGGCAATTCAAAAGTCTCGGTCCGTAAGATGAGTAACAGTCTGTTGGATGTAAGATCCAACTATATACCATGACTTGACCAATTCTATAGTTGTCATCTATGTGGCCTTTCCAGAATATTTATTCAAAACTTGAAATAGCCCTACAGTATGTCATTTTGTCTGTCCGACCATCTGCTAACAATTGTTTTTGGATGATATTGTAGAAACTAAAATGCTATGATTAGAAATGTCATATATATATTTTTGTAAGAGTTGTTGCCCATCATATTCTATACATTCGCAAGCCCAAGTCTTTCAGTCTGATTGTCTGTCTGGCTAGTTTACACTACACTTAAAAGGTACATTTGTAACATGAAGGTTTAGATAGGTTAACATACTTTTAGCAAGTGTATGAGGACATGTCAGAATATTTAATATTAAGAAAAATAATAATGGTTATCTCATTCTAATTGCTGATATGTGACATATTGAATTCCGTCACACAGATTTCAATAATGAGACAATATTTTAAACATGTAGTTTTTAAGGGGTAGGTCTATATTATATACAGACTTACATAGAAATTTCTGATGATGCAGCATATTATATATGACATTAGCCACCTACACCCCCCCCACACATTCATATGCACACACATGGTGAAAGGGGTCTTTCATGGTGAAGTCTCTCATTTTATTTGTTTTTTTGTTTTTGTTTTTGTTTCTTTCTTCAAACCTTGCTTTTTCTCTCCGGCATAAACTCTATTTATTTCTCGCCAATTTTATTTTTTTTCATGTTTTTCTTTTCTTTTTTGTGTTTTTTTTTATTAATTTTGTTTAATTTTCTTCTCACCAATCTATCCCTGGTTTTCCAACTTTTCTATATTATTGGATGTACTTTATTGAAATAATAGTTACTTGTTTTAATACATTGTTGTTTTTCTTTGTAAAATTTACAAACTTTATTGGTTTATTTCATATGAAATTGACATTCCATGTTGTTTATGGTAGTAGATTTTAACATACATGTATTAATATTAAGGTGACCAGCATAACTGAACAAGGTAAAATTGTTTTATATGTGTTTATAAAAACAAAATTGTGTGAGACAATGAACTTCTATTTGTTTGTTGACTCAATTTTCCATAATATATTTTAACTGTGTTATATGAAATATGAAAAATAATATTGTGCAAATTGTCTCATACAATTGTCAAGGACTACAGTCCCCAGAGAAAAGAAGAGATGTGTTCGACTACTTAAAATCCAAGAACTATAACATATATTGTTTACAGGATACCCATTTTACAGAAAAAGATGAGATTTCTATTAAACATCTGTGGGGAGGAGAATGTGTTTTAATTCATACAGGTCAAACCAAAGAGGGGTTACAATTCTTTTTAATAATAACTTTGAACACAAAATTCTCAATAATATTAAAGACCAAAATGGAAATCTTTTCGCTATTAATCTGATTATAGAAGGGGAAAATGTCACATTGATCAATATTTATTGCCCCAACAATGACTGCCCAACATTCTTTAGTAATGTAAGTGACATTATTGAAAACTTTGATAACCAATCAATCATTATTACTGGTGATTATAATCTAGTGCAAAATCAAGACCTTGACACTTACAACTATTTCAATGTTAATAACCCCAAGGCAAAGGCAAAGCTATTGGAAATAAAAGAAAATTATGACTTAATTGACCCATACAGAGAAATGTACCCAGAAACAAGAAAATTTACCTGGAGAAAGGCAAATCCTCTAAAACAAGCTAGACTTGATTTTTTCTTAACGTCTCAAAGTTTTTATCAAAATATACAGAATATAAAAATAGAGAATAGCTATCGATCAGACCATTCACCCGTACTATTACAATTTACAGTAAATGATTTCAAAATTAGTAAAGGAATGTGGAAATTTGTGGAAATTTAACAATTCTTTTCTATATGACAAGGAATATATTAATATTGTAAAAAAATGTATTCGAAATATTAAGAATCAATATGCGTTGCTTGTTTATAATAGAGAAAATCTTGACTCTCTGGGTTGTAATTAATATTCAGTTTAATATTGACGACCAATTGTTATTAGAAACTTTGTTATTGGAAATCAGGGGTAAAACCATTTCCTATGCATCGCATAAGAAAAGGGAGAGAATAAAAGCTGAAAAAGTACCCTCTGATGATATCAAGATATTAGAAAATAATGTTAATGACAACGGACAACTTGCTGAATTAGAGAAAAAGAAGACGGAACTGAAAATACTAAGACAAGATAAAATTAAGGGGCAATATATTAGATCAAAATCACAATGGATAGAGGAAGGGGAAAAACCAAGTAATTTCTTTTTAAATTTAGAAACAAAACACTATGTAAACAAAAATATTCCAAAACTAATTAATCAAAAGGGAGTATTAATTAAGGATCAAAAACAAATTCTAGAAGAAGCCAAACTTTTATACAAAAATTTATACGCGAAGAAAGAAATTACTGAAAAATTTGATTTGAATAAAGAGATACCTTATTGTGATATTCCTAAATTGTCATATGAAGTAAAACATTCCCTGGAGGGGGAAATAAGCTACTCAGAACTAACTAATGCAGCCAAAAGGTTAAAAAATGGGAAAAGCCCTGGGTCAGATGGATTTACTAATGAATTCATAAAATTTTTCTGGATTGATATTGGTAAGCTTATTTGTAGATCTTTAAACTTTGGTTACACAAGGGGGAAAATGTCTACTACACAAAGAAAAGGTATTATCACTTGTATCCCGAAAGATAAACCCAGACAGTACATGAAAAATTGGAGACCAATAACTCTTTTAAATACTATTTACAAACTGGCTTCTAGTTGTATTTCTGACCGACTGAAATTTGTGTTGCCAACATTAATAGATAAGGACCAAACAGGTTTTATACCAGGTAAATTTATTGGTGAAAATACCAGACTAATATATGACTTGATGCACTATACAGAGACAAATGATATTCCTGGTATTCTCCTCCTCATAGATTTTGAAAAAAACATTTGATTCTATTTCATGGTCTTTTATTGAACAAGTATTAGATTTTTTCAATTTTGCAAAGTCAATGAAACACTGGATTACAACTTTTTACACAAATATACAATCTTCAGTAACACAAATAATTATCTTTCAGAATTTTTTGATGTGCAGAGAGGCTGTACACAAGGCGACCCTTTATCACCCTATATTTTTTTATTCTGTGCAGAAATCTTAAGTATTCTAATTAAAAAAGAAGAAAATGTAAAAGGTATAGTTATAGATAATACTGAATTCTTAATTTCACAATATGCTGATGATACCACCTTAATCCTAGATGGTTCACCAGAATCGTTGGATGCATCTCTTCGCTTACTACAGAAATATGCAGGAATGTCTGGCCTTAATATGAATTTGGATAAGACGAGTGTGGTGTGGATTGGTAAGAAGAAACATAGTCAGGATGCTATTTGTGGGAAGTGGAGCTTGGAATGGGGTTCCAGCAGATTTAATCTTCTAGGAATTAAGTTCTCTGTGGATTAAGGGGAGATGGAAAAACTAAATTACAAATCAAAATTTAAAGAAATTGAAAATATTATCAAATCATGGTCAAATAAAATATTATCCTCTATTGGAAAAATTACAGTTATTAAAACATTTATTATATCTAAACTTAATCACTTATTCCTTACTTTGCCAATGCCAAGCATGCATATACTAAATAAATTTGTAAGTCAACTCTTTCAGTTTATTTGGGATAATAAACCAGATAAAGTTAAAAGAGAAGTGTTATGCCAGACATATGAAAATAGCGGACTCAAGATGTTGGATATTTATAAATATATACAAGGTCTTAAACTAACATAGATAAGAAGAATAATTAAAGGAAATTCGAAATACTCTAAACTACTTACTCACTCCGAAAAACTTAATTTAAATGAACTTGTTTATACTGGTCCAAAATTGGGAATCAAAAACTGTTTTTGGAAAGAAGTGTTTGAAGCCTGGATTTTAATTACAAACGAACCAAAACATTATTGATAAAAACGATTTAGTTAGCTGTAATCTTTGACATAACAAAAACATTACAATTGGAAATCATACTGTCTTCTACAAACCATGAACAGAAAAGGGGATGTGGCTTATAAACGATTTACTGAATGAAGAAGGTCGATTCCTTAATTTGGAGGAATTCCAAAACATTTATCATATAAAAACAAATTTTCTAACTTATAATGGTTTAGTTGCATCAGTTAAAAATTATGTTAAATCGATGCATTTTAATTACGAATATCTTTCAAAAACTAAAGGGCCAATCCTGTCCCACTGTATTGGAATATTTCTTAAACCACAAAAGGGTTCAAAGGACATGTACAACATTTTAAAGGAAGAAAATTCTAGACCAATTTCAGAAGAGATTGGAAAAATATCTACAGATTGCCTTTCATAACTACTAAGAACTCCAAACTTCAATGGCTGCAATATAGAATTACTCATCGGATTTTAGGAACTAATGAGTTTTTAAATATAATAAATCTAATACCAAGTAACAAATGTGAATTTTGTAAAGAATCAGTAGAAACAATTGAACATATATTCTGGTCTTGTACAAAAGTATTTGATCTGTGGGAGAACTTTAACCAGTGGATCAGAATAAAAACAGAAATAGAATTGCTACTTAATATTAATTTAGTCACTTTTGGGTTGTTAAATAAAAATTCAAGAAACTATGTTAGAAATTTAATTATGTTACAAACCAAATTTTATACATATAAAACAAAAATGAGCGGGCAACAACTAAATGAATTGGCTTTAAGAAACTACCTGAAAGAAAATCTTGATTTTGAAAGACATTTATTTTATAAGAATAAACCACTCCAAATAGCAGACACCTGCTGGAACCCCTGGCTCCCAATACTTATCTGATTTTTCTTGTTGTATATTCATACCCACACTAGCAAAAACGATATATTGTACAATTTTCAGTTCATATTCTATTTTCAATTTACAATTACATCCCAATCCACACACACCAACGCTTTTCCTTTCATTCAT
>MJUT01043773.1:53088-64270 GCA_002080005.1 Gigantidas platifrons
AAAAACTGTTTTTGGAAAGAACTGTTTGAAGCCTGGATTGAATTACAAACGAACCAAAACAATTATTGATAAAAACGATTTAGTTAGCTGTAACCTTTGGCATAACAAAAACATTACAATTGGAAATCATACTGTCTTCTACAAACAATGGACAGAAAAGGGGGTGTGGCTTATAAACGATTTACTGAATGAAGAAGGTCGATTCCTTAATTTGGAGGGATTCCAAAACATTTATCATATAAAAACAAATTTTCTAACTTATAATGGTTTAGTTGCATCAGTTAAAAATTATGTTAAATCGATGCATTTTAATTACGAATATCTTTCAAAAACTAAAGGGCCAATCCTGCCCCACTGTATTAGAATATTTCTTAAATCACAAAAGGGTTCAAAGGACATGTACACAATTTTAAAGGAAGAAAATTCTAGGCCAATTTCAGAAGAGAAATGGTCTCCTATTGTGAATAATAATAATTTTGAATGGAAAAATATCTACAGATTGCCTTTCATAACTACTAAGAACTCCAAACTTCAATGGCTGCAATATAGAATTACTCATCGGATTTTAGGAACTAATGCGTTTTTAAATATAATAAATCTAATACCAAGTAACAAATGTGAATTTTGTAAAGAATCAGTAGAAACAATTGAACATATATTCTGGTCTTGTACAAAAGTATTTGATCTGTGGGAGAACCTTAACCAGTGGATCAGAATAAAAACAGAAATAGAATTGCTACTTAATATTAATTTAGTCACTTTTGGGTTGTTAGATAAAAATTCAAGAAACTATGTTAGAAATTTAATTATGTTACAAACCAAATTTTATATATATAAAACAAAAATGAGTGGGCAACAACTAAATGAATTGCTTTAAGAAACTACCTGAAAGAAAATCTTGATTTTGAAAGACATTTATTTATTAAGAATAAACCACTCCAAATATCAGACACCTGCTGGAACCCCTGGCTCCCAATACTTATCTGATTTTTCTTGTTGTATATGCATACCCACACTAGCAAAAACAATCTATTGTACAATTTTCAGTTCATATTATATTTTCAATTTACAATTACATCCCAATCCACACACACCAACGTTTTTCCTTTCATTCATTTATATGCCGATTAGTATATACTATTCTATTTAGTTAACATATTGATTTACTGTGAATACCTTTAAATGCACCATATAATATTACCAATTGCCAATGATATTGTATATATACAAGTTATAAATATTACCAATAAAACATTATAAAAAAAATATGAACAATGACGTCCGTCTGTTGAACCTCATTTTAATTGAATTGTAGAATTTGGTCCATAGCATTTGTATGGAACTTTTGCATTGTGAATACTTCATTAAGGTGAACCACGGGTCACGTTGTGAATACAGAACTCTTACCCCGGAAAAATGAATGGAGAGCGACATATTCTGTATGTAATATGAATAACACAAAACATACCTCTATCACAGATAAAGCTGAAATTTCTTTTCTTAAAGCAACTTTCCAGTTCATAAAACCAAACATGCCCAACATGTTCAAGAAAGACATATCTGTACGTACCACATAAATAATCTTCTTCATGAAATACTGGAATTATAAACAAAGAGCACCAGTTTGACAAAAGTGGCTAGTGTAGATGTACAATTTTCTGCAATCAGATAATTCATGTTGCCGAAGAATCATTAGGGAGCGCTGCGTTCAAGAATACCGCAGTTATAAAGTGGAATCCGTTCTCGGATAAATAAATCTATTGTTTATTCTATGCCAATTTTTGCATTGGATTTACCCCAAATGTATTGATGACATACAACAAAACACAATAACATACACATATACAATTAATATTCAGGTTTAGTGGAAAACCGCAAATAAACATCATTCACCGTAATACAAATTAAAAGGAACAAAACTTTTATGCAGAGGTTGTGTCCACTTTCCTTGGTGGTCAAGGCTGGATTTAATTTCTATTTCACTTACCTCTACGGTAAACAACACATACTTCTTGTCGACAAAGAACCTTATTATATTTGTCGCACCTTTCTGTATAGAACAACGACTGGTCTGTAAACTTAAAATGTAGAAAAGATCGTAGAAAAATATTAACGGACAAATGTACTGAATCAGGTTATTTAATAAATATTTAATAACGAAAGAAACTTATTTTCATTAAAGTGTCTATAGTCAAATATAATTCTCTCTATGTCGAACGCACCCATGAGTTTATGATATCCAACACATCTAGGATTTTATGACGTCGAACACACCTAACATTTTATGATGTCGAACATACCTAGGATATTATGATGTCGAACACAGCCATACTTTTATTTCCAGTTAGCGGATTATTCGAGTTTTCTCTTGTAAGTTATTCTAGTGCAACTGGACGTATATTTAGTTGGAATTTTCCACACACAAAAAGCCCCCAACTTATCCGATATCAAGATAACAAGATTCGTAGGCAGGTCATACATTAGATCTTGATATTTAAGATGTCATATTTAATTTAATTAAGAAACAAAGTTTATAAAAATTCAATATATAATTACTCCTTGGTTAAGATATTTGTAACTCTTGCATTGATGGTTGCACTCATCCAGACTATTGTCATCTTTATTTGTTGGGCATTCCTGTTTAGTACCTTTACCAAATATTAATATAAATATTGAACTAGTTACATTGGCGATTATTATATAGAGAAAATTAAAAAGGGTGTGGAATTTTAAAACTTTGATAGAAAGGAAAATAATACCTCTTTTATCATAGGTCTGGTGTCATAATTAAAACAAAATTAATTTTCTTTCTATGCACTATTTCGATACGCGCAATAATATAATATATTTCATTCGTAAAAGGAAAAAGTCACCTGATCATACAATATGAAGTCGTTTTGCAATTTAGTATTCTTTGACACTTTGTGAAAATAGCAGATAAGATATGAGGGAGTGGTTGTTATTTAACGACAATATTTTCAGCTACATCACGGTGAGAACCAAGCTAATTTCAATGAGATAATGAAGTCCGCTTTGTTCTAGACCAACACGCTGAGTTGGATTTTCATAATGGTATCTCACTGAAACAACAGTCCGCGTGTAGACATGTCGCCTCACTCGGACACATTATTCTGATTCCGAACCAGCCTGTCTTTTCGCTTTCTCCTTAGCGCTGCGTACTTAACGGAGAAGCAACAAATACCAATTTTATAGTCTTTGGTTTGACCCTACCGAGGCTCGAACCCACGATCTACCACACTCAAGCGAGCACGTTAACCATTACACCACCGATGCGGTTGATCATATATGACATTTAATGTATTTACAACTTATGCATATAATATAATGATAATAATTATTTCTCTAGTCTCTTTTAGGTCTGTTTCCCCTAATCAGCATTCCTAACCTTTTTCATTTGTTTATGTAATCATATATCACATTGCTTATGGCAGATAAGGGGAAACAGCCACAAATAGTTGGATAATTATATATATAAGATAATCGTTAATATGTCATCTACATTACCAATAGGGTTGATATTCCTTTTAAATCCTAGTGTTGGACCAATCCAAAACAGTCCATCGTCTGTAATGTTTAGATGAATGCTGTCTGGTTGATAATCTTGATTAAATTCTGCACCAACCAGTTTACAATCCTGAGGTATAACTTGATAAGTGCTGGTGGTGTTTGTAATAAATATATCTTGATCTGTAAACGTAGCAATTCTTCTTAACATGCACGTCTAGTCAATTTAACCCAAAAAAATTGCTCAACCTGCAACTAATTGCAACACAAGCTATTTTTTTAGTGCAAATTAGAATATGGACTTGTATTAACAACATGCTAAAAATATACATAAATATAATTTGCGGAAAAGGGTATTTTGGGGTGAAATATGTGGGGTTTTTTTTTAGTGAAAATTACGTAAAACTAGAATTGAAGAAGAACTTTGTTATTTGTGGGCGAATTTTTATAATCTAAGCTTTAATGGTTAGGTATGGTTAGGCATTGTATTTGTCTAAATTTTAAACCTCGCTCTAATTCGGTGTAAAATATCTACAAATATAATGTCTCTCCATGTTAAAATGAGCATTAAACATGACATGGACGAATTATTTCTTAAATCAGATGATGTTAGTGTCGCTTACCAGTAACACCACGAATGTCACGTGTGGACCAGGAGCTGGTAACACGTCCGGAGCACTTGAGTTCACCCCGGTATTTAGTGGGTTTTCTGTGTTATGTTTTGTATGTCGTTGTCTGTCCTTCTTCGGTTTACGAATTCTGATTACCCCTTTGGTGTCATCAAACCTTTCTTCATTCATTCAAATCCTGGTATCACACACAAGACAGACGATGTGTAATTGGTACAATCTTATGAAGTAAAATTTGTTGTAGTAACTTGCAGCTCGTCAAGGTGGGAAATATAACCGACACATTTAGTACCTCGGAAAATGTAATTCTCGAAATTCTTTATTTCAGTATTTCATATTTAATTTTGTTTTATAGTTCATTATTATTACCATTTTTAAAATAAGTGTTATAAATTTGTTTTACATGTCAAAATAATCTCTTTATGAGTATAAATAATTAATGCAGTTTATCCCCCACGTTTGTCAAGATTGTTTCTCAAAGATCAGAGGAAAATTTATTCAATTACCACTTATTGTTTATAATCTGACACAACTGGCCTTGACAAGCTTTTGATAAATTATAATTTAGTTAATCCTCGATATAACGCAAATTGTTATATAAACCGCCATTAGGCATATTTATCATTAATCCTGTCTATCAGTCATTTTTAATTACTCTGTTTGATTTTTGTATTATTGTTGTTATTGTTGTTATTGTGATCTTCAGTTTTGTTGTTGACCGTTGAAATATACGGCTGTAAATAAAATATGGAAAACTTCTAGCGATTTTGGATTTTTGTTACGACAAATAGCTAGTTCTCCAGAAATATGTTCGTGTGATATCGGGTAGCAAAAGCTCCGGTCATAGAAATGACAATCTTACGAGCTATCTGCTGACATCTTCTGGCTTTCAAAAGGTATTCATATGTTCATTATTATTTAAATCCTGTCGTTATGATGTAACTGAAAATCACTATTTATATTTCAAGAAATTATTGCACAATTTCTAATATGGTAGTCGTTTCTGTGGTCAAACCATTTAACCCTTTTGAGTATATTCCATGTATCCCACAGTCAACTAAAAACAAAAAGAAAATACATTTTCCCATTCTGTCACAATACTTTATTTATGTATAATGACTAATAAATAAATATTTCTCCTACATTGCAAGGAAATAAACCACGAGATCTATTGAAAAAATGAAATTGAAATTGTCAATGACAGGAAAAGGTTGTACTTAAACTTTTCAGTTTTTAATTTGATATTAATGACAATTTTAAATTACCTCAAAATATATATCAATAAAATGAAAAACAAACAAAAACTACCTCACAAGCGAAACAGTTTAAAAATCTAATAGAGAAAGTGCAAATGGATATCCCTGTAAACATGTACATGACAAGTCACTTTCCTGGCTTGGTGCAGGTACTTAAATAGACAAGTAGTGGGATTTAACTAATTTTAGGGGTCTAAATCCTCATGCACGTGCGATCATGCAAATATTTTCCACTTGTGAATCGTTCAAATTACATGAATTTGCGATATACATTTGTGTATTACAATTCAATCAAACTCTCAAAATATAAAACACTGTAGCATTAGTAATAGTATGTGATACAAGGAGGGGAACTTATGTCTGATTTTCCTAGCAAGCGACAATGAAAATGCTGGACAACTCACTGTGTTCATTCTACCTCAATATATTTCAGCACATGTTTTTCTTCAAACTGACATGGCTGGTCGGATTCCTTGTTGGATGAAATCACAGTACTCTGATAAACAAAACCCCAACATCCTTCAACTTCTACTTCTACCAAATACTGACTGCCTTCCACATGCTGAACATTGTGTCAGAGGTTGCACATGATAATTGGAAAAAGTTAAAACTGTTAACAGGTTTAATCAATTAAAATTGGAAAGAAGAGGAGAAAACGTTTCTAAGTTGTGAAACGTGTGTCTTATCCAATTGTTTATTGAACAATGCAACTCAAAACTATGGCCTGTTGCAGCCGGTTCCAGTCAGATATCGTACGAGGGAAACAATTTTTGTCTTTATTGAGTCTTACAAGGAGGGAAAATGAAAGAATGCGTGCGCCGTTATTGCTTTTTTAGTAATACATGTTAGCTACTTTTTCGTTTGCTATTTTATATACATGTACCATGCATGATACGTCTATCATCTTTATAACTATCTTCAATACTGTATCAGTTCAAGCTTTGTAACATGTCACAAACACTAGATGTGATTCGGTGTCTGTTTTGATGTATCTGGCGGTCCTGAGCCTTTATTGTAGGAGTCATAGGTATGCTCAATAATTGCCTAATTAGAGATCAATAGGCTTGTTCCCTTACGGAGGTCGAACCGATAACAAGTTTCTACCAAGAAAGTCAAGTGTTTTAGTCGAATTTTAAATCTTGTCTGATTGTAAGACCAAAACATTTGACTTCTTCTTATGAATCGAATGGATGGCCATGAAGAGTGTCGTTAAATTTGATCAGATTTCTATTTCGATTGACGTTACATTTGTTCGGAAGATAAGCCATTTTCCACTTTTCCTTCCCACATTGCAAGACCTTGTAGCAAACATTATGCATCGATTGTGGAATTTATAGTCACCGTCAATTATCACATTACACCCAATCTCGTACTTTTTTTTATTTATGAAGAAGTAGAGAATGGCTAACCTTATCATATGTCTTAGAAATAGTCCATTATTACGATATATGTCCATTTACCATCTTCTTCTCGGGGCCGCCGTGATCGTATGGTAGTTGGATTTACAACTACTTGTGCAATCAATGCCTTTTCTTTCACCACTTAAGATGTGAGGTCGAATTATGGTTTTCTCCGGATACTCCGGTCTCCGCCACCAATAAAACTGACCTCCACGATATAACTGAAATATTATTGAAAGTGGCGTTCAACACCATAACCCTAATCCTAACCATCTTCTCTTTTTTGAGACTACTTCGTTAAACTCTATCTATTGGATTTCGCGCGATCTAATTTACGATCATCAGTGATAATGGATGCTATATGTATCCGCATGTGTCATTATACTACTGACGACAATGTTATCTAGTAGTTTGCAGCAAATTCAGGTCAAAGGAATCGGTTTATGAATTTCAGAAATGTACTTAGGGCCTTTTTTCTATATGTCCACAAGATGTATTGTTTTCCAATCGTTGGCTATAGCTCCAGTATCTAGAGATTTTTGTCAAATTAATGTCAGAAAATGTGGAATTTCATTTGTAAGCTCTTTGAGTCAATGTTTTAGTTCATCTGATCCTGCTACTTTCTAGGAATTTAAATTCAATAGTAAATTAACAACTCCTTTACATGTTATGGTTATATCTGGCATTTTAAGGAATTTAGACAAGAATCTGTCAGACTTTATATCAAGCTGTATCTATTAACCACGTTACTAACGGGAGATGAACTCATTAGAAAGATAGATGTCATGTGGTTCGTTTTTAAGCTTCTTTTACTGACTGCATTCAACATGTTGAAGATCATGTCAGAAGTTGTCTTACTTCTACCGACTATCGACGGCCAGGTTGAAGATTACGTCAATGTATAATTCTACTGACCATCAGCGGACAGGTTGAACATTATGTCAGATGTCTTTAATCAAAAACTTACAACAATCAATATGTTGAAAATTATGTTGCGGGTTGTTTTACTTAGACAACTAAATACTGGCTGCCTTCAATGTTTAAAAGTCAAAGATTGTTCTGGTTATTCTACTTTTACCAAATACGGAGAGTCGTTAACAAGAGTAATATTTTATCTCGGGTTGTTCTACTTCTACTAAATACTGACCACTATTTAGAATATCTCATAGCGAAAACAATTTTCCTTTTCACTGAGTAACACTAGATCATCACCACGAATTGCATTTTTTATATTGCTATCTCACTAAAATAATAATTTGCAGATAAACATTTTGCTCCACCCCAAAACAGTAACAAAATGTTTTATTTAAAATATTTAACTAGCACTGTCGGGTTGCGTGTTCAGACGTTTATATAAAACTATTTAGCACAACCTGGTACCATTTTGGGATCGAGTAGAATAGATACGCTGCATAGTGTCCCTTGCCTGAGAAGATTGTAATATTTATTGTATGCGACTGTATCATACGTATTCGTATACAGTGTATAAATTAAAATGGCGAATTTGATTGATGTCAAATTAATAAGCAATACTCATGTATCGCAAAATGACAACGCATTTTAACACAAGTATATTGGCGGTTATATCTCTGTAAATGCCCTTATATTTTAATATAGAGAACTTAGCCGATGTAGCTAAATGGTTCGTCATTATGCTAAGAGAATCTGCACCGCGGTGTGGTTTCGAATCGTGTTGTGATCATTATAGTAACCATGCATGGAATGGAATTATTTAGTGAAAGGACGGGATTTTTAATAGCAGACCGTCTAGCTTTACTTCATTTTTTCCTAAAATCAATTATGTTGCATTCGAATAAAGAAACAAGTCGGATATATGCTCATAGGTACTATACCGACTGTCTGTTAAAAAACGCTTCCAACAAACATATCAAATATGCTGTCAATTAAAAACTAGAGCAAATTGATGTTCAAGTTAGTTTCAGAGAACTTTTTATTAGAATCACAGTGGATTTTGTTTTACATACTTACTAAAACAAGATGTCTATATCTACGTTGGCCAACCTTTTTATGAAACAGAGTTGAACTGATAATTTTAATTTGTCTTTAAGTTCAGGGTGGAGAATATTGTACATATGTAAAGGGTGGAGATATCAACCATTGTAATACTATTACACGAGGAATAGAGAGTACTGCGGCTTTGAAATATACAGTGCTATTTGATAAAGATACAAAATATATTGTGACAAGATACACACTACACGCTTCTGCTTACAAAAAATAGTTAATGCTGTCCTGCTGCTATATCTGAGAGTATTTCGTAACAGTTTTTACATAAATAACAGGCTCTTAAATCTACCAATAAGGGGAACATAGTCAGAAGATGTATGAATGTATTAAAACAAAATCAGTATAATAGAATGGCATATTTTATTAATGTCATATGTTTGTTTGTCAGTTTTATTGGTGGAGGGAACCGAAGGACCCGCAGAAAACCACTGATCTGTCGCATGTCACTTACAAACTTTATCACATAATGTTGTACACCTCGCCCTGATCGAGATTCGAACTCACAACATTAGTAGTGATAGGCACTGATTGTATAGGCAGTTGTAAATCCATCTACCATACGATCACGGCCACGATGGTCCTTAATGTCATTTGTAATACGTCATCTTTGATATGTCTTAATCTATGTAACAGTATGCTTCGTCATTATCTGGTTCTTCGTAGCTGTGACTGTTGATAACATGTAATGGCGTCTCGTATTTCTGTATTGACTTTGTCTTCTTTCTACAAATATACAAATAATCCAGGTAAGTGGACTTTACACAAAAACTTTTTTCCACATGCATCAGTAAATATGGAGATTTCATTGTGCTAAAAACTGTGTTGTTCGTTAAATGTTCTTCATCACTGTACGCCTTACAAGAACATATTGACTTATCAACGGGTTTGTAACTAGATTAACACGACGGGTGCCACTAGTGGAGCAGGAACTACTTACCATTCCGGAGCACATTAGTTCACACCTGGTTTTAGCGTGGTTCGTGTTACTCGATCTTTAGTTTTATGTGTATGTTTTGTAGATCGTTGATTGTCCTTTTGTCCTTTTTCTTTTGGCCATTGTGTTGTCTGTTCTTCTTCGATTTACAGATTCTGATTATCCCTTTGATATCTTCAAGACAGTCAGAAGAAATCAAACGAAAAGACAAATTATGGTCAACAAAACACTACATAGAAAACTAACGATTTAGCAACAGGAACCTCCGAGGGTAGACTCAGGGGCTCCGGAAGGGAAAGTATTTCCTGCTCCACTTGTGGCATAGCTACCTTTCTTAATACAAAATGAAACAATGAAAAGAACGCTTTGAGCCATTTTTACATTTTCCGTAAATGTAATATTTCTATTTATACGACCACTATGATACCACGTTTCATGCTTGTTCCTTTATTATTATTATTTAATTAAGGACAACCCATATAACGCATAGTATCATGCTGTTGTTTCGCATTCTTAGATAATTTGCTACGAAGAGTAACGATGTCATAAATAATAGCATGCGCAAAATTAGAAAACTTCAAATTTAGGTCTTTTCAGACATGAACAGTTTCTTTAATATATTAAACAGATCTCACATCACAAAGTTAAAGAAATTCTTAATATTCAATACTACAATATTAGTTCATCAAAAACATATTAATGGAGAGAGAAAACAAATAATTAACAAAACAACATGAAGGTAATGATTTTTTTTTCATGGCAATAAAACTCACCGATTACATTTGGCAAAGAGAAATGATACAACAACCAAGCATAAGATACCACTACAACATAAACCAACAATGACGGCGAGCAGTAACAAGCCTAAAATAAATAATGAATAAAGAATAAGATCATATACAATGATTTATATTAATTGGTAATTAGATTCTGGGTCAAAGTTGATTATTGTTTCACTATTATGCCATACGATGGCCTTGTATCGTTAGATATGTTATGTATAATGTTCAGGATTATAGCGTTCTTTATAATTATGTCGTTCGCCTGGTTGTATGTGAGGGTTGGTGTTTTACTCACATGTGGAAAGCACTTGCATGACCGCATTTTTTCACTAAGAGGGTAGGTTTGAGTCCATTAATCTAGTTTAACCCCACCCCTTTTCATAGAAGTGCCTGTACCAAGCCAGGAAAGTGAGTATATATTACGTATAGAAATAGAAATTGCAAATTCAACTAAGCCTCTTCTTGAACTCACTTACTTATCTTATGTCCACTATCAATGCAAAGTGAGCGTAGCTCTTCTGTACATAACTTTGAAACGAGGGATGACGTTCCATTTAAATGCAACAATGCAGCAACACAGTGGATTTCGTCGTTTGCTAAAATAATAAAAATATAATTATTAAGAAGA
>MJUT01043773.1:68939-82980 GCA_002080005.1 Gigantidas platifrons
TGATGTTTTGTTGTTTAACGGTAACACACACTACTGCAGCATCTAGTAGCAGAAACTGCTTACCTTGCATACCCGAGTCCATCGCCGATTTTAAGCGGGGTTCCAGTCGCTCTATATTCAGTTCTGCGCAGTACTTTGGAATAGATTTTAATAATTTAGAAAGAGGTTTCGAGTAGAATCCCGCAGATCCAGTAATATAATGATATTTGTAAGGACACTTGTGCGACTTATTTGTCCAGTAGCGTAAGCGAATCTTCGTTTCCAAAGAACACGCCTATGACTGCTCAGGATTTCTCTCTTGATAGTAATCCCTGCATTCAATGTACGTTAAAAGCACAAGAATATTAAACTTTCATCTTCTCACTTTGTCATCCGTTTTTTGTTGTCTCTGTACGAAAGATCGGATTAGAGTTCACGTTAGAGGTCAACATTTGCAATAGGTTACAACATTATCTTGACCATCTTTACATCAAATCAACGATCGTTTCTTTACTGACGTTCGATAAAGGGGAATGGCAACTTCCATAGGAATAGAAGAAGCGAGCAGTTAAATTCTGTCTGAGTCATGCGTGAATGTATAAAAACAGTATAAAAACATGTTTGTGATGATCATGTTCATTTTCTCTATATTATTTATGTGAATTGTTCCCCTTTGTATGAATTTGAAGACATTTCCACCTACAAAAGTAGTCTACTTCACAATGAAGATTTGCGAAGCGTAAATGCGATTGGATGAGCAATCTAAACCTCTGACGGAAACTATAATACGATGCTACATCTGCCAAGCACCGATAAAGAAAAATGAGAGAGCAAGTGAAGAGATCTAATTTTAATTAGATTGAGAGCACACATGATTCGTATTTTTGTCAGGTCATAAATAAGACATTCTAACATGGCGTTCTTTTTTTGGCTTTGTAGACAAACGAGCAATCTATCGATGGTATAATCTCATTAGCACATGCGCCGGTGAATCTGACTGACTTTTCCATTGACAGCATGAACTGCTAAAATGCTAATATCCGCCAATCCATGTTAAAACTCCCAACACATTCTGGCTTCCATGATTTATTTCTTAATTATACCTAAACGTTGGTTGGTTATTAATGTGATCTGAACATTTCATCTGATGATCTTGTCATTGAATATTACAAAATAGATCTTTATAACAAAGAACGTGTCTTATAATAACATAAAAATAGTTCAAACCCGCCATTTTATTTTATTGAAATGCCTGTACCAAACCAGTAATGTGGTCAATCATGTATATATGTGCTAGTGGTATCTATTTTGTCTCTGTTTCCACGATTATCCGATTGGATTTTGAAGTTGTTCCGACATTGTAGTATACTTTGGTTTTTCATTTTATTATTCAAGGCAAGGCATGCATGACTATATTAGTGTACGTTTTTGATCATTTTAAAATATTTCGTATGTTCCATGTATGTAAACCATTAGGCCTACTCTAAAACGTTTCAATCGATATTACAGGTTTACTATTTATTTAATATGCATTCAATGAAATTAATGGCCTTGGTGAGAGATCAGTAGTTATCGAAATTATGCATATTGTTGGAATAAAATTAATTTACAAAAAGTGTATAAAACAAAAGTAAAACATAAAGTACATGAATGATTGTGACTTTAAAGATGATAAAACATTTGATAATTTAAAAACAGTGTCATCCAAATGCTTGATTTTTGAACTCTGATTTTTTCGGCATTTTTGGTAGTGTGTTGTTTACTACAACGTACATGTACATCATTTTGTTATTTTACATATATATACGAACACAACCATAGTCGTTATATTTCTACAGCTATATCTTTGCACAAACAAATTAAGTACAGTTCGATGAGAAGATAAAACTGTTCTGTTTGTACTAGATACAATACGCTTAGTTGGATTTGTATAGTACTAACTCGCTGAAACAACAGTCCACAGGTAGACGTGTCACTCTACTCGAACACATCATCTTGATTAATACCAACCAGTCTATGTTCTTACTCATCAATGCTACATGTTTGAAAAGAAACAACAAATACACATTTTGCAGTCTTTAATTTAACCCAACCAGAGCTCGAACTCACGATCTACTCGAGGTGAGCACGCTAACCATTACACAAACGATGCAGTTATATAGAGCAATTAAAACTTTTGGTTGGTCTTCCCATATGTATGCGTATTGTAGCCGCCATGCAACTAAAGCAAGATATTGATTTTTGTTTTACTAAAATTCACTGACACTCTTGTTTTGTTTAAAAGTTGGCCATTGTTTCGCTATTATGTCTTTCGATGTCCTTGAGTACTATCCTACATCTAAAGGATGGACGAGATCATCGGCTCTCTGCTCTGGAACTAGTATAATACATATGACAGATTCTGTGGGATGAAGAATAAATATACTATGTATAAAGATCAAGATTAGCTCTTCAGCTCAGCATTCTTTTACACAACGCTTCTCATTCAGTTATATGTGGTGATCGCGAATTTACAAGCATGTGGGAAAAACATTTGCATGACCACATCATTTAACTTAAAGATGATGTTTGGGCCAATGAAATTAGTTGAACCTCTCCACTGTTTTTCATTGAAGTGCCTGTATCAAGCCGGGACAGTGAGCAGTCATGTATATGTGTATTAGAACTATCGATTTTGCTCTGTTTCTGCAATTCTCCGATCGGATTTTAGGAGACGTCGTAGCCGTGCTCGTATGGTAGTTGGATTTAAACTACCTGTACAATCAGTGTCTATCACCACTAACATTGCGAGATCGAATCCTACCCAGGCGAGGTGTAATCGATACAACATTATGTGATAAAGTTTGTCAGTGACTTGCGACAGGTTGGTAGTTTTCTCCGGGTACTCAGGTTTCCTCCACCGATTTCACATTAACCCATTATTTGTTGTAAGCGGCCTTAGTCCAAAGTCCAATCGGAGTAAAATCCGGGTGGTAAGCGGCCTTTCTGCTTGGATTATATCATGGCGATACGACTACCACTTTATTTTTAACCTTTTCGAAGTTATATTCACTTTATTTATTTGCAAAATTTTATTCTACATTTACACATGGATCCTGGTGATCAAATATACACAATTATTGATTAATTTAGTAGTTGGAAAGTCGAGAATCTGAGACAGTTCTGGACGATGAGAGATCTGACGAAAAAACAGGAACGAAGGAGGAGCTGGCGGTCATATATTTTTCGGCATGTAAGTTAAACGTATTTCTTGTTAGCCCATGGTGATGTTGCATTGACATGCTGAAAGACTATAAGGTTGGCAAGGTCTATGAATATTTTTTAAGTGGATGGTTGCAGGATCAGGAGGCATATTTCTTAAAGACAAACACAAAGTCGAACAGGAACTTGTGTAATTTACTTTAAGTGTTCACCATCATAGACTGAATGACGACCCCCACAATGTATGGATATGTAATCTCGTTATTAATGGATATGCACAAAAGAAGATGATGGTTTGACAGAAGGAGCTTATTGTTCATGCACTGCAGGGTAAGAAATTTATGCATGTTATTTTTATTCTCTATCGCCTCTATGCAGTGCCAAGTCAGGACCATTAGATAACAACTGAAGGGATTGCAACCAATCTTGATTGAAATGTTCCTAACAAAGTCAGGACCAAATGTTGGTATTGTGGTGCTAATTGATGATCAAACCTGGCTACAAGGGGCCATTAAAGCTTCTGTTTGGGCAAGAACTGCTTATTGTAATCAATTGAAATCAAGTTTAGTGACCAGCCTTGCTAGATTCTGCCAAAATGTTGTTACTATGGTGTCAATCAATCAGTACATTTCAATAATGTTGGAGAGCTGTCAGTTAAAATCTCTCTGGAAGCTAATGATCTGTGTACATATTTAGCTTGTCCACTGCATGTGTATTTCCACTAATAATTATTCAGCTTCTATCGTACAAGGTAGTACATTTCAATAATGTTGAAAAGATGTCAGTTCAAATCTGACTGGAAGCTAATCTATGGGTTTTATTTTGATATATGCTTAACCATGTCGACTGCATTAATTAACTTGGGCACAAGTCCCTAGCTTAATGAAAGTTTTGAAGGACTACTCCTTTTTCAGTGTGATTTCTATACTACTGCAAAAATGTTGCCTTGGTATAATTATGGGTCTGTAGACAAAGTGATTTCCGACCTCATCAGTGGTGTAATGATTAGCATGCTCCTACTGAATGTGGTAGATCAATGGGTTCTAGCCCCTGTCTATAGCTAGTCAAACCAAAGATTATAAAATTGGTAAGCATGCAGCATTAAGGAGTAAGAACAAAGACTGGTCGGTTCAGAATCAGAATAATATTTCAGAGTGGAGCGACATGTCTACCCACATACTGTTGTTTCAATGAACTAGCACTGTAAAAATCCAACTAAGCGTGTTCATCTTTTCATTTTGTGTATCTATATGTGTTTCCTGTTGCTCATGCTTAAATAGTTTACACATCATACATGTATGTTATAGTTGATGTTTCTTGTTGTTCATTGTTTAAAAAATTGATGAATGGAATGTTTTTTATCCCCCATATGAGTGTTGTTTTTCATTTAAAATTATTGAATATTTTGGGCTCTGTTCATTTACATTGTACCAGAGAAAGTCTTAGACAAATATTTTGAAATTAAAGGTGTTTTGGCCATGTTTTTTTTGGGGGGTGGAATTTTTGTCAGATTTTTGAACTTCTTAATTCAATAACTAAAGGATAAAGAAAATTGTATAGTGTCTCCCAATATTAACTTTTTGATGTTAAAAGCAATGTTATTTTCATTCGATCATTAACTTAAGACTTCACCATGATGAGGAGAATGTGTTTTATTTCCTATTCTTCAATGTTCCAGTTTATAATTTTGTTATTTTTATTTTACACCATTGGTATTATACATGCAGCTGACTTTTCGGACATGCTAATAATGCTTTGTTTTAACAATACATATTTCTTGTTAATGAATATTTGCTTAATTTTTGTGCCCTATAATTTACAAAAGCTACAGAGTTGAATCATTTACAGAGTACATGTGCATGTACATATTTTGTCGAACAAACTATTACTTGCATTGTTCCTGAATTTAGCACTTTTTCCATACTAATCCTTATATGTTATTATTGGCATATACAAGAAATTATGGAGTGTCTCACCAACAGAAACCACACCATAAAAATGTGCTTGACATACATGCAAGAATGGAACATGACTGTTAATGTTTAGCCCTGTATCCTGGCATACTAATTATCCCCTGTCTATCCCTCCCTACAGTTTCTGTAATATTTTGTAGTGTGTTTAATGTACAGATACTAAAGGTGTGCATTCTTTGACTTCTAAAAACAATGACAAAATGATAAAGTTGAACCAAGTCATTTTCTAGTTAGTACTTAGTACATCAACTGTGTCTTACACAAACAGACTTTATACAATCTCTAACAAAAGGGTCATACCAGTTGTAAGTTGGGTCTTTTAAAAAGTTTTATTTGTTACTCCATAATATGACAATTTACAAATTGTATGTTTAATGTGATATAAATATGATAAACTATATAATATGTATAAATAAAACCATGTAGAAGTCTAACATAATGCCAGCATTAACATTACAAAGCTGGGTTTTTTTTAAATATCTGCCAGTCATTGTTTAGGGAAAAAGTCTTCTTTTGTTTTCCCTTTTTTTTAAGACCCCCCCCCACTTTTTTTTTTGTTATTGGATAGTCAGACAACAAAATATGTGATGCAGATGAATTTCCTTCAAGTTAATTGATAAGGACCTGCTAGGAGGATATATTGCAGGTCTATGATGTTTTGTAAACATAGTACTATTTTCGAAGTTAATTAACGCCTATGGTCATAATGGTGTCCTTCGAACAGTACAGTATACTTCGAATATGTACACGATTTTTTTTAATTATTTTCAAGATCTATGGGATAAATGTAGCCATAAATCATTTTCTTTCCTAACCAACAAATTCATGAAAACTTCCTTATGTGACGATATACGCATAACTACCACGATAAATAAATTTGTCTTGGCGTGTTTACAAGTGCAATGACGTTTTTTACTCCAATTGACCTTTGAACCATAATGACGGCAGCAACGTGAAATTGATCTATAAAACTGACCGCCACGATATAACTGAAATATTGTTGAAAGTGGCGTTAAGCACCATAAACCAAACCGATCGGATTTTGAAACTGTTCTGACGGTCTGGTATTTTGGTTTTTTTTTTAAATGTTTATAAGATTCTTTTATGGGAAACTATTTTAGCGACGGAGCAAAATTCTTCACACCATGATTTATCATTTATAACAATGTGAGCAATATAAGAATATAAATATTTATTTTTAAAACAGTTAACAACACGTATGACAATGTGCAATTTCAAACTTGGAGGGACGTTTGATCTATGAAACAGCAACATTCTAAAAAGAGACATAACCTTAATGCACCTTTGTCTTTGATAGTGGTTTCACAAGTAAATAACTCTAAAACTTAAAACATATAAACTGAATTGATTAAACTTTTAAAATAACTTGTATCAAGTAATATAAAAATGAATCACTGTGTATCACATGAAAGTGACAATGCAACACGCAATACAGCGTATTAAAACATGAATCACTGCCAGCCAAATTAAGTGGCATTTACATAAAGCAATATAAGTTTCCATTTATTTTAAATATGTAAATTAACATGAAGAAAATAAATGAGATAAAAATATAATTAATAATAACAACAAATAGTACATAAATAACTAAGCATATAAAGACTGATCATATCAAGAGTCAGGAATTTGATACGGATTCTCATGTACAATTAGTTTATTCTTTGTGTGAGTCGGCAATTTGATACGAATTTTCATGTATAATTAGTTGATTCCTATGTGAGTCTGGAATTTGATACGGATTATCATGTGTAATTAGTTGATTCCTATGTGAGTCATGAATTTGATACGGATTCTCATGTACAATTAGTTGATTCCTATGTGAGTCATGAATTTGATATCATGGCCAAAATAAAAAGGACAAAATGACAAACAATGATCCACAAAACACTACATTGAAAATTAAAGATTGAGCTACACGAACCACACTTAAAACCGCGAACACCGATGCTCAAAATGGAAATCAGTTCATTCTCCACTAGTAGCATCCGTCGTGCTACTCCTGTAAGCTTAGTGGTTAGCTCTGAACGTGGTAATGCAATGCAGTTGCATTTTAGTTGCTTTCTTACGACCACTAAATTCATACAGTTCTACATAGATAACTTTTCTGTGGAAAGCCGGAGATCCAATTTCAACTCCAAAGAAGATCAGTATAGTAATAGGATTAACTACTTTTGACCAATTAATTAAAAATCATAATTTGCGAAGCATACGAATTAAAGCTTAAATGCATGTTGCTTACGCAGATAAGATTTACTAATATGGTAAGCAACAAAAGTAAACACTATACATCTTTCTTCTGACAGCTTGTGGTATTCTGTGAAAAATACTAAGGATTAATTGTGACCTGAAGGGTAATATTATATCAATATTAATGATATGTTAAGTACCATCTGTAAACTACAGTCAAACCATGTCACTTCTTGACTTAGAGGGGTTATATGATGAGTTCATTTCCACGACAGGTGCCACTAATGTAGCAGGAACTGCTTTACCCTTCCGGAGCACCCGAGTTCATCCTCGGTTCTTTGTGGAGTTCGTGTTACTCGATCTGTGGTTTAATGTGTAATGTTTTGTAGACCATTTGTACTTTTTCTTTTGGCCGTTGTGTTCTCATTCCTTCTTCGATTTACGGATTCTGATTGTCTTCAGACTCTTCCACTTCAGACTCTTCCACTTATAATTTTTGGTTGAGAACATGCAAATTACAATTTGATGTCTGTTGGAAATTGTGTATGCGTGCATACAATGACCAAATTATGATAAACGTAATGACTTGTATTTAACGATAGTAAACCTTCCTTTGTTGAAAGCAACATTTCTATGCTACGGTATATCATGTTGTTGTTGTGGGGAATGTTTGAAAAGGGACATAAGACATGAAGGTTACGAGAAATCAAAGCTTGAGAAATTCTGCGGTCATCATATTGAAAGGTTAATCAATATAAAAGTCGAGTGTTTCAATTAGTTAGACATGTTTCCATTATTGTTAAGAATTTCTCTCTTTCCAGTATGTTCCTGAAAATCTCTGTTTCTATTGCTTGTTTTTATTTTGAATATGAATTTCACAGTGGGTGTCATTAATGAGACAGGAGATGCTTCTATTCCGTGGTACTTGGTCTCACTCTTGGATTTTTATGGAAGTTCGTGTTGTCCAATCTTTTTGCTATGTTATTTATTTCATTTTTAATATTTATGAGCGCATCATAAGAGGGTACGCTTGGACACACAGAGCTAGCTTGATCCCGCCACCTGTTTGTCGAAGTACCTGTACCAAAACAGGAAAGTGAGCAGTCATGTATTTGTGTGTTAGGGTGTCGATTTGGTTCTTTCTACGATTTTGAAGAACAATTTTTTTTTAAATTGCTCAGACAGTGTGGTATTTTTGTTTGTGTTTTTCATTTTATCATAGTAAAATCAGGTATATCTTTGGCTAAATATAACACACAACAGCAATAACATTTATATAATATAAAATGGTAACTACTTACAATAAATGGTATTTTAGTAAATATATACAAATTAAAATGGTATTTTATAATATACACAAATAAATATGTTATTTTAAAATGTCTTTAAATAAAAGAAAAAAAAAGATGAAAAACATAAAATCAGAATTAAAACTAGAGGCTCAGCACTGAGCTGAACCTGTGTCGCTCACCTTCCATTCTGCTCTGAAGAAACTTAATACAGAACATTCCAAAGCCTATAGGTGCTTCCCACAGGCCTCTACATTAACATTTGTTTTAACTTGTTCCTTCAGACATTACTAACTAAAACGAGTTGCAAGTCAAAATTATTTGGTCTTGTTTTATATTCGGCTATAAAAAAACTTCCGGTAGGGGATGGGGATGATCTCGGGCCTCAACTCTTGGGGCCTTTAATTTATCTATTCAACCCGATCATAAATATATATGATTTGGGGGAGAGGATCTCAACCATTAAAAGTTTCACCTCAGGTAGGGGTTGGGGTATGACCCCCGGGGCCTGAGCTATAAGGCATTTAATTTGCCTAGTCACCCTGATCATAAATATATATGGCTTAGGGATGGGGATCTCAACCATTAAAAAGTTCACTTCAGGTAGGGGTGGGGTAAAACCCCCGGGGGCCTGAGCAATAAAGCATTTAATTTGCCTATTCACCCTGATCATAAATATATATGGTTTAGGGGTGGGGATCTCAACCATTAAAAAGTTCACTTCAGGTAGGGGGTGGGGTATGACCCCAGGGGCCTGAGCTATAAGGCATTTAATTTTCCTAGCCACCCTCATCATAAATATATATGGTTTAGGGGTGGGGATCTCAACCATTAAAAAGTTTACCACAGCTAGGGGGTGGGGTATGACCCCCTGGGCCTGATCTATAAGGCATTTAATTTGCTTACTCACCCTGATCATAAATATATATGGTTTAGGGGTGGGGAGCTCAACCATTAAAAAGTTAACTTCAAGTAGGGAGTGGGGTATGACTCCCAAGGCCTGAGCTGTAAGGCATTTACTTTGCCTAGTCATCCTGATCATAAATATATATGGTTTAGGAGTGGAGATCTCAACCATTAAAAAGTTCACTTCAGGTAGGGGGTGGGGTATGACCCCAGGGGCCTGAGCTATAAGGCATTTAATTTGCCTAGCCACGCTCATCATAAATATATATGGTTTAGGGATGGGGATCTCAACCATTAAAAAGTTTACCACAGCTAGGGGGTGGGGTATGACCCCCTGGGCCTGATATATAAGGCATTTAATTTGCTTACTCACCCTGATCATAAATATATATGGTTTAGGGGTGGGGAGCTCAACCATTAAAAAATTAACTTCAAGTAGGGAGTGGGGTATGACTCCCAAGGCCTGAGCTGTAAGGCATTTAATTTGCCTAGTCATCCTGATCATAAATATATATGGCTTAGGGGTGGAGATCTCAACCATTAAAATGTTCACTTCAGGTAGGGGGTGGGGTATGACCCCAGGGGCCTGAGCTATAAGGCATTTAATTTGCCTAGCCACCCTCATCATAAATATATATGGTCTAGGGTGGGGATCTCATCAATTAAAATGTTTACCTCAGCTAGGGGGTGGGGTATGACCCCCTGGGCCTGATCTATAAGGCATTTAATTTGCTTACTCACCCTGATCATAAATATATATGGTTTAGGGGTGGGGATCTCAACCATTAAAAAGTTCACTTCAGGTAGGGGGTGGGGTATGACCCCCTCCCCCGGGGTCCTGAGCTATAAGGCATTTAATTTGCCTAGTCACCCTGATCATAAATATATACGGTTTAGGGTGGGTATCTCGATCACATTTTTTTTTATACAGATTCATTTTAACTGTATTATACTAAAGTAAATTATGTCAATATTTAAATAGAGTTATCTCTTTCCACAGATTAAATTGGAGTTATCTTTCTTTCCACAGAAAACAGATTTAGAAGATCTTTGAAGGTATTTCCCATAGGGTCAAATGTTAAACTTTGTCCCGCAGTGACGGCCATTTTGGACATCAGATCAGCACCAAAAACATAATTTTGGTAGAGGACCATCCAAGGAACATTTCTGCAAGAGATCATTTTTACTGACATTGTGGCTTCTGAGAAGAAGATCGTTGAAGGTATTTACAATAGGGTCCAATGTTAAACTTCATCCTGCTGTGGCGGCCATCTTGGATTTTGGATCTGCACCAAAAACATAATTTTGGTAGAGGACCACCCAAGGATCCTTCACACCATAAAACAATTCCATTGGCTGTGTAGTTTCTGACAAGAAGATCTTTGAAAATTGAGCCAATCAAAACACATTATTGGCTCTGGCGGCCATGTTGAATTCCTGATCGAAACAAAAAACATAATTTTATAGAGGACCTCCTGATGCACTTTCCTGCCAAGTTTGGTTCCATTTGGCTCAGTGGTTTCCGATGAGAAGATTGAAATGTGAAAGCTAACGAAGGACGACGACGACGACGGACGCCAAGTGATGACAATAGCTCACATGACCCTTTGGGTCAGGTGAGCTAAAAAGGGGTGTTTTAAAATACATGCAAATAAAAAATATAAATATACAGTATAAATAATACAAATATATAATATGCTACATTAAATTACAAAAATATATTAATAAAAAAAAAACTATTTTTTGTGTAAAAAAACACTTGGAATTCAGAGGTGCAGTTGAGTATTACGATGTATCCATTGTTTGGGACTGGTGGTTCATTTCCTTTTCTAATAGCGAGCATCGCAAGATCACGAGCTAAACAGCAACATGTAAGGAGATGATTAATATATGAACAATACCAACCGGAAATGGATTCTAAGTTTCGGCATAGAATGGACAATCGGAGTGAAGTACAGGAAATAGCCTTTTAATTTGAATAAAAAATTAACTATCCTGTTTAAAAATAACAAAAAAATTAGAAAGGAAACCGTACAGCTTCTTCTTTACAATAAACGATTAATTCATTTAAAAAATGGACAATCGTTAGACCTTCTTGTTTCGCCCCTAAAGAACGATCGGTCCTAAAATAAAAAAAGTAGTCCCCGATATATCTCGGCCGAAAAAAAATCTCCTTTGCAATAGAATTCTCTGATTCAGAGTTTTTGTCATATAGCCAAATGTTAAATTCTGGAACAAATGTTCGCGCTTTGCGCGACAAAAAATAATATTCTATCTCTTGTGTTGTCCGAAAAAAAAAATTTCTGAACGGAAAAAAAAACCATAACCCCCCCTGCAAGTTAAATGGTCGGTCCCTTACAACAACAAAAAATAATACTGAGAAGTTGATTGGCACATAAACATATATTACAGTACATGAGATCTTGGAAGTTAGGCATTCGCAATTTGAAATCTTAACAGATAATCTTTTCCTTTGGTTTTGAAACATATTTCACTGTTCAAACTTTTAATGTTGGATGTTCCATATATTTAGAATAGAAAAGTACTTTTAAAATATTCCCTTTTTGAACGTGGAACTTTCAAATTATTTGATGTTGCAGAACTTAAGCCATAAGGATAATTTTCATTAATACTATTAAGCATTGAACATGAGTATTCAGGAGTTATTAATACATTTAAACATAAGGGTTGCTTTATGGTAATTAATCCTATTATAGACTGTGCGCCATTCTAGCTTTTCAAGTAACGTTTTTGACAGGGTATTTAAATCAGCTCTCAGCATAATTGTTGCAGCTCTCTTTTGAAGTTTTAGGATTTTTTCTAAGTTTAATTTATTTTTATTTCCCCATACAACACTACAATAGTCTATTAGTGGTAGTAGATATCCATTTTAATAAAGTTTTAGTCCTTCCATTGGCAAGTAAGTTTTGAGCCTATTTAGCAAGGCAATTCTAGATGAGAAAACTGAACATTTTTGTCTACCTGAGAAGTCCAATTTAGACTTTTATCAAGGTGAGTACCTCATTAAAATAGTTTTTGTTCTCTTGGCATTTAAAGCCATATCATTATTCTTACATCAATTTTTAACCTGTACTGGGTCATTTTGAAATTTGTTGTTAATAATATGTACAGATTCATTTGATGTATGCATAATAGTATTATCAACATATAGCTCTGAAATAGTTTCATGTAAGTAGAGGGGTAGATAGTTCACGGCCGTAGGCAGAGTCTGAATAAAGTGAGGCAAAGGGGGTCTTGGGGATATTCCCCCCAGCGGGGGTTTGGGGACAGAGGGTAAAGGGGATCCGGGGGCTTTGTCCCCGGAAGCTGACGCCTTTTTGTAATTTTTAGACTAAATTCTAAATTGAAAATACTTTTTAAAAGTCAGAAATATAACTGTTTACTGCATATTGTACCTCCTCAGACCTGTTTGAGCGTTATTCTAGATATTGCCAGTTAGTTGGATTTTCTAGACATATTTTTTCTGGGAATCTGCTAAATGTGTTATTTCATTCATAACATGGAATATGCAAATCCACACTGATGTTTTGAAAGTTACCATCATCTAATTTTCGTTTTAAAGACCCTGTCTTCGACCAATTGTGAAGTGACATGATGACTTTCCAACTTTTTCTGCAATGTTTTTTCGAGGGAGCAACTTCGGATATTCTCATAGTTTTTCATCTGAATTTATGACATACAGCTGCCGAATAACACTGTCACTGTCTAGCAACTGTTAATCGAATATTACGTCCAATAAATTTATAATCCGTGATATTAGCAATGGATTTATGGGTGAAATTAGACAAATTTTGGAGGAAAAAAAAGATTTTATTTGTTTTCAAAGGTTATACTTGCCGTTTCAAAAGTGAGGCATTTGCCTCATTTGCCTCTATTGCGCTACGGCCATGTCGTTTACATATAATAAAAATAATAAGCGGCCTAATATAGATCCTTGTACAGGTCATTTGAAATTTGTTGTTAATTATATGTACAGATTCATTTGATGTATACATAATAGTATCATCAGCAAATAGCTCTGAAATAGTTTCATGTAAGTAGATCGTTTACATATAATAAAAATAATAAGGGCCTAATATAGATCCTTGTGCTATGTCAATTATAGCAATAAAATGGCGAGGGGCCGTCGTGATCGTGCTCGTATAGTAGTTGGATTTACAACTACATGTGCAATCAGTGACTTTCACCACTAAAAGTGTGAGTTCGAACCCGTTCATGTAGAGGTGTACTCGATGCAACATTATGTGACATAGTTTGTCAATGACTTGTGACAGGTCGGTGGTTTTCTCCGGGTACTCCGGTCTCCCCTCAATAAAACTGACCACCACGATATAACTGAAATACTGTAAATTCAGAAATTATTGCGTGCATTTATTATTGCGATTCCTCAACCGCCGGCAAAAATGCGAGGTTTAATTATTGCGACGCGCCAAGATAAAGAAGAAAAAAAATCGATGTAAATTT
>MJUT01043773.1:91554-106714 GCA_002080005.1 Gigantidas platifrons
TTAATCCATTTTCCACTTTTTTGCACTGGCTATTTGAGAAAAAATCAGGCTCACTATTTGGATAATTTTATTTTTGCTGGAGAAGAAAATTCAAACAATTGTCAAATGTTAATGAATTGGTTTTTTTGTAGAAATTTGTGATGAATTGGGTGTTCCTATAGCAGACGAAAAATTAGTTGGTCCTGTACATGTTCTTACCTTTCTTGGACTTGAAATCGATACGGATGAAATGATGGTTAGAATTCCTCAAAGTAAAATGAATGCATTGGTTGCTGAATTGAAAAAGGTTTTCAAAGGGAATTAAATTACTTTAAAGGATTTGCAGTCCCTTGTTGGTTTTTCGAATTTGTTTAGTAAGGCCGTACATAGTGCCCGAGCGTTTAACAGACGCTTTTATGATCTGACACTCAAGGCAAAGAAGCCTCATCATTTTATTAAGCTAAACTCCGAAGTTAAAGAGGATATGAAAGTCTGGCTTTCCTTTTTAGAATCTTTTAATGAGAAAGCTTATTTCCCCGAATCTGAATGGTCAGATAATGAGACATTAGAGCTTTATACAGACAGTGCGGGTTCAGAGACTATGGGGGGGGGGGAGTTCGGGCTTTTCCTGAAAAGAGTGGGTGTTTTTTCAGTGGCCACAGCACTGGGTCGACTTAGCCATTTTAAAAGATATTACTTTCCTTGAATTTGTACCTATTGTACTATCCATGGCAATTTGGGGCAGTCGTCTTCAAAATAAGAAAGTTAAATTTTACATCGACAATCGAGCTTTGGTTGATATTGAAAATACGCAAACATCCAAATCTAAGCGTGTCATGGCACTAATGCACCCGTTTACATGGCAAAACAACATAATATTTCGGGGACGACACATTGAGGGTGAAAATAATGAAATTGCTGATGAAATCTCTCGACAGCAATGGGACAGATTCAGAAGGTTAGCCCCACAAGCACAAGCAAACCCCGAGAAATCCCGGACCATTTTCGGACATGGATTTGCAACATGAAGCTGACAGACTCGTAGAGGGTTCTATGGCACTGAACACATTGCATAGTTATAGGACTGGCTTAGCATCTTACGAGAAATGTTTGAGCGTTCAAGGAATAGAAAATAAATGGCCCTAATCTACCGATAATATTACATATTTCATAGCATATTTGTCGTTGCAAGGCTTGTCGTTTAGAACGGCTCAATTGTATACTTCAGCCATAGGGTACAAATGCAAAGTTTCGGGCTATCCCTACGTAATACAACATGTTGTAGTGCGCAAAGCTTTGGAAGGGTTGACTAGATTAAAAAGTAAAGCAAATACTCGTTTGCCTATCACAACATTTATTTTAAATAAGTTAGTATTAGTTTTGCCAGGTATTTGCTATAATAAGTATGAAGACAAAATGGTTATAGCTACATTTACCCTTTCATTTTGGGGGTTGTTAAGAATCGGAGAAATAGATTTTTCAAAAGGAAATAATGCAGGTCAAATATTAGCTGTATGTGATAAGTTAGTGATTAATTTAAGGTTCTCCAAAACTGACCAAACGGGAAAGGGTTTGTCGATAGAAATTCCAAAAACAACCGACAGTACAATATGTCCTTTCTAAATGTATCTGAGTATATAGCCATCAGGCCGAAATCAACCACAACAAAACCATTATTTTGTCACTATAACGGGACTATATTAACAAGGCAGCAGTTCTCTGCCTTGCTTTCAAAATCTCTGATTTGACCAAACGGCCTAGATCCCTGCCCTTAAGTCAACATTTCCCACCCAAATTATATTCTGTTCGGAACTGCCATTTGGTACACATCGTGACTCACCTTATGATTGTCATGAATGTCATGTTGACTTCCGGGCAGGGATCTCGACCGTTTGGTCAAATTGGGTCAAGAAATGTTTGACAACAGCATAAAAAGTAAAAATCAGTAGCAAAGGTATGTAAATATGTAAAATTTATTCAATTCCTGTCATTTTAATAGCCAATGACCGATATTTCTGGTCAAAGATCAGACGAAATTATGATTTTGAAAAAAGGCAGTATGTAACTCGATGTTTCCCATTTGGTATTTTCTACGAGATTACCATTGCCAGATATCGCATATTTGTCAGAAATAGTTATCCGAGTCCCTGTGCTCCAATGTGGTAGTTCGGATTACATATAAACAAATGTTGGCACGGCTGTACATGATCAGAAATGGATATAGTGTTTTACTAGCCAGCGAAGACAAGTCATTGTAGCTGTTTCCATGAGATGTGATGTTTCCGTACAAACTGTACAATCGAGTTGCCCTCTGTACCCAGGGTCAATTCAAGTGTGTTAAAGTTTTTTTTATAAATATTGTAAATAATTCGTTTCCAAAATTTTCGAAAGACGTTAATCCAATTTTAATTTTCGTTGGATGGAACATTTCACTTTTGAACTCCATGCCAGGATTTAGTGCTTTTATATGATATGATTGAATGCTTAATGAACATGTTGCACTCCATGCCAGGAGTTTATTTGAACCTTGCACTCCATGTCAGGAGTTTACTTTTTATGAACATGCTTTGCTCCATGCCGGGAGTTTTAATGATTTTACGAAATAGTCAAATGTCTACGGCCGTGACCAAACTTTCGCCAATCTGTAAATTAACGTAATAAAAATTTAAATTCTTTGCTGAATATTTTTAATATTGTCATTGATAATTATCATGTCAATAATCAGACCAGTTCTAGACAGAGATAATTTTTCTTGTAAATTGCAATCCAAATTTCTATTAATGCAAACCTTTTTATATCGCGAATGTTACCCTTTGTTACCCCATTTTCAAACATAAGCAAAAAAAATCCTAAAAAATATTATGTTTGTTAGCAATGTTACTGATTGATATTTTATGATATCACAAGAAAACGATTGCAGAATATGAAAGAGGTAATCAAAAGCCGTAAATTGAAGGGCAATATAATGAATAAATGAAAAAGAGCAAAAAAGACAAGCAATGCTCTGTAAGATACTAAACAGAACACTGAAGACTGAGCAACACGAACCCCACATACAACCGAGGTTATGGGGGAAATGGCAAAATCTTTATGGATATTCAACCTAAATCAATGTAGAGCGAAGCATTAAAACAAAATAGACCCACTTTACATTTGTGTGTGTGTGTTGTCATGTTATGTGTATTTACGTTCTGAGTTCTGTGTTGTGATGTCCGTTACTGATTTCCTCATAAAAACGATGTTCGGTTCGTCTTTACCTTAAGTTGTTTGTAGCTGGGCTCGTGTCTAGCTTGTGATGTTTGTGTTTATTAGCAGATAGCGGCGTCCCACGCATATTGTGTTGTGTTTTTGTTTCGTTTTTCTTCGTCTTGTGTGCCCTCTGTTGCCAGTTTCTCTAGATTGTCCATTTTTGATTGTACCTTCGCTATTATCTAACGTTTATGTAATACTGTAAATTCAGAAATTAATGCGTGCATTTATAATTGCGATTCCTCAACCGCCGACAAAAAGCGAGGTTTAATTATTGCGACGTGCCAAGATAAAGAAGAAAAAAAAATTGATGTAAATTTTTATCTAAACGTTCGTTTTCGTATTTGTATGTCATTAATCCCCTTGTAAGCCACTGTCATGTTTACCTTTAATTAAAGTGAATACACATTTTCCTTTGTACACAAATTTTGCACGTGATTGAGAATCTAGAAAGCTTTCCACATGTTGTAAATGTATTATCGATCAAAGCGTGCTTGTGGGGATCTAGAAACGTTTGTAACAGGTGAACTTTAGTCACGTGCCGAGTCGACAGTAATTGAACATCCGAAGGCTTGGGGCTTGGCTTGGGTGATATAAAGGTTAATGAAATTTCAAAGAAAGATCAAATGAAGTGTACAAAATAAATAAGTAAACAAAACCGGCAGTTTAAAAGAATTATGGCTTGTATGAATCTTTTATCGGCACAAGCTCAGTTTTACAAGCAAATTTTAGTCGACTTATTTTCAAAGTGCTATTCTAAAATAAAATATTGCTCAATTAACAATACGGTAATTAGAAATTAAAAAAATGTCATAAATAGATGAATTTTGGGGGGAGCAATCATTAACGTTTCAACATGTCTATGTGGAAGTTTCTCACTAAGAAACGCGCTCCAGATGATATTGTCTTACGTCTACCAGACCCTGCTAAAGCTACAAGCAAAGAAGCTGCTGATAAAATGAAAGCTGCTAATACCGAGATCGTCAACGCCCTTGCCACTGACAAGACAACCATGACCACCAAACGTGGGGTTAAAAGAAAAGCCGCCAATAACCACTACACACCTGAGGTCCGTGCCTATTTTTATACCAGCTTTGTGAAATCGATAATCACTGACTTGTTATCTTTTTAATTTTTAATTCATGTAAATATTTGTAAACTTTAGTGCTATGCTGTCAATGTAATAAAAATATTTTAAACATAACTTTGTTTCATTACATGATACCAAATGACAAGGAATGTAAGGTAGTTGAAAATATTGTAGTTTCTCATCTGCATCTAGCCTCTTTAAAAATAAAATAAAATAAAAATCGGGCATTTATCAACACAGTTTTTATATAATTAGATCGATGAGAAACTAAAATATGTTTGATCTACCCTTACGACGAAAAAACATCGAATGAAATTGACAAGTCATTATTTTGAAAAACAGTGAAACACGGATGTTTAAATACACACTTTATTTTGTCCCTAGACATATTTACACAGGAAATTGTAATCAAAACAATCAGTAAACATGTACACGCTTCGCCCCTTTCTAGATGTCAGTAATCTATAGCATGCACCTGTCGATCTTACCTGTGTAAGAAAAGGGAGATAAATCAAACAGAAACTGGTCAACAGAATGAACATTAAAAATGCGAAGTTGTATTAATACGATCGCCGACCAGTCGCATTTTTAGCATTAATAAAAACATCGCATTAATTTCTGAATTTACAGTATATGGAATTTTTTATTACTATGTTTAACTTCTGTTAACCGAGTTTGGCAAAATGAATTCATTGAACAATCAGAGTGTAAAGTTAGTTCACATCTGTATGTAGTTAGACTAACGTTAGAGAAAACCGAAGGGTAATCAAGAATGACAATGCCTGGCACAAAGAAACAGAACGAAGATAAACAAAGCAAAAAACGGGAACACAGAAAACTAGAACTGTGAGCAACACAGACCCACGATAACAACGGAATTGAACCCAGGCTCTCGCGAAGGATAAACAGTTTATGTTTCTTATAAGACACCATTGTATCTTTCATCATAATATCATGAAACATTTTTACTTTAATCTTTTAAGATTAATCCATGAATTATTAAGAGCTATTAATGTGTTTTCCTTATTTACCTGTACCCCAAGAAATTCGTGTTCTTCTGAATAAAGAAACCCAATACGTTCTTCCATCTTTATATTTCTCGTCATATTTGTCATTGGCGTTTTGTAGTAAGCCTTGTCCATCGTCTTTACATCTTTGATATGCTTCATACCATGATAAAATACTGCTGTTGTAGCTCATTGTGGTGTTACCTGCAAAATTACAATGGTAGAAGTAGATAGTAGAAGGAAATTCAGTTTTTATAAAAATAGCATTGGTGAATGATGCAAAATTATAATGAAAAGTTTAAACAGTGATGGTCAACAATTTCATCAATATCAACAAAACAAACAACCACCTCTCACCTCAAATTATTGAAGATAAAACAGACCACGACATTTAACGTTTGACATTCAGGTCGTGGCTTGTAATAGACAGGCACAATAATGTAACGGAGTTAAACCGGTTAACTGTTCTTTTAGAATACCGTCTTTCTTGACAGAAATGAGACATTGTAATAGCTTTTGTTTCTACATAGACCACTACTAAATCCGAAATCACCAAGATACATGGATGACCAAGGGTTAAGAGCGTTGACTGCTTACATGCTTGAGTTCACGCTGTAAAACCCATCCCAAGTGTTAAGAATTGCAGAGACATATCCAAGAATATGAGAACCATCGCTAAATATGGGAGTACGATTTATGGTGTGTTCCCTTGCTATACTATCATATAGTTTATTAGTTAGGCTTGAAAGTATACAAAAATTAATCGAATATATTTATTATAAAAATAACAATGATAATAAAATTTGCATTACAAAAGTCAAAGTGCTCTGTAAACAATAGCCATTGAAATATACGTATTGATAATGTCATATACAAGGAAATATGATATGAAACTGAGTTTACAATTATAAATTTCCTGTATCATCAATTATGTTCTAAAATGTATTTCCCTTTCAGCTGTAATGGTAATGGTGAAATCATTCTATTAATAGAAAGATAACATAGTTATAAAATAAATATTTTGACATTATTCTCTATACAAAAGTCATCCAAATTTACAAAGCAGAACATGCATTTATATTTTTCATTTACAATTGTGAGGAAAAGGCGTATTCAAAATAAATGCTGACTATATGCTTCTTTGGTGATAGCAAAGGTAGGCATTGTTCACGAAATACATCAAATCACAGAATGTAAGAAAGGATAATGGATGTAAATAAACATGAAAAACGATCAAAACTTTACACCTAGACACAAATTAAGTTACAGGGACAGTGCTTTTATTGCTGTTCTACATTTCACAGTCACAGTAAATTCTTCAATAATGAGCAGAGCTAATACCATACAATGAGTGTGAAATGGTCCCTAGCCTGCATTTGAGTGATATTGTTTACGTATGTCGATAAACTCTACATCTTGGCACCTTTGTCGGTTCTGGTGTTTGTTGTTTGTCGTATACAATTTTATTTCTCAGACGCGGTAAAATTAATTGAAAATGAAAGATAAATACTATCAGAGACATCTCAGATAAAACTATTCATCTTAATTAAGTAGTATTAGTAATTATATGCATAATGTAATAGCTGAAATGAACCATCTTCCCGATATAAGGGTTATGCGTCTACAAAAAGAGTTTGAAGATGCCAAAGAGGTAATCAAAATCCGTAAATAGAAGGACAGATAATACAATGGCCAAAAGAAAAAGGACAAAGGGACAAACAACGACCTACAAAGCATAATACATAAAACTAAAGATCGAGTAACTCGAAAATCACTAAAACCCAGGGGTGAACTCTATGTAGCCAACGCTCTAATGAATGGATAACAATTCCTAGATCACTGGCAGTTCAGAGTTTTATCATTAATATTGCCTGTACACAATACCGTCGAATTATGAGGGCAACTTTTACTCCAAAAACGTTTGTAGATACCAAAGCCATAAATAAAACGACAGACAATACAATGGCCAAATGAAAACGGGCAATCATCTCGGAAATTTCAAGCAGTAAAAATACGCATCTTAAGCAACAACTCCCTTGACAAACCCCAAAACAAAAATGTAGCGGAGTTAAACTGGTTAAATGTTCTTTTAGAAAAATGTCTCTTGTGACAGAAATAAGACATGATAGCAACTGTAGGTATTGTTCACTAAATACAGCAAAAACAAATAACAGAATATGTGTATGTAGAAAGAAAAGATATTGATGTAAATAAACATGAGGAACTATCAAATTATTCAATGATGAGCATAATCCATACCATACAATGAGTGTTAAATGGCATCTATCCTGCATTTGAGCGGTACTCTTTACTTGTGTCGATAAACTCTACATCTGGGCACCTTTGTCGGTTCTTGTATTGTTTGACGAATACAATTTTATATCCCAGATGCAGTAAAATTAATTGAAAATAAAAGATAAATACTATCAGAAACACCTAGTATTTGTCATCTTAGTTAATTATAATTAGTAATTATATGCATCAATGAATAGCTAAAATGAAACCATCTTCCGGATGCAAGGGCTGTGTGTATACAATGTAGCCATGGTAACCGTCCAATAAATGGATAACAATTCCTAGATCAATGGCATTTCATCATTACTATTACCTTTACACAATACCATCGAAGCATGGGGTCAACGTTTACTAAAAAAAGCGTTTGAATATACCAAAGAGGTTTTCAGAAGCCATCAATCGAACGATAGACAAGAGAAAAAGGACAATCATCTCAGAAATTTCAAGCAGCAAAAATAAAAATCTTAAGCAACCAATGCACACACAACTTTTTTTTTTATAATATAGTTAAGGGTTATAACCCCCGATTATTTAAGTGATGGTCAACCAGGCAAACAACTACAATTTACGAAATGCAAATAAGTTGACTATTTCCCGGTGTCGTCTAACCTTATATAAAAATTCAGTTTTTTTTCCAGCCACTATTCATCTCTGGAATCATTTACCACAATATATCAGAGATTGACCTACTAAAATCTAGATTAAAGACTTACTACAACAATCCAGTAAAACCTCATACATATTTTTCGTTTGGCTCACGTCTGGCAAGTATTCTACACACACGTTTAAGGCAAAATTGCATTGTACCATTTGGTCCATAACATTTGTATGGAACTTTTGTATTGTGAATACCTCATTGTGAAAGATGCATGGAGTGCTTAATATTTAGGAATAGTATGAACTACATAAAAACATACCTCTAGCACAAATAAAGCTGTAGTTTCTTTTCTCAAAGCAACTTTCCAGTTTATATACCCAAAAAGATTCATCAATATCGTCAAAAACAACATATCTGTACGTACCACATAAATAATCTTCTTCATGAAATACTGGAATAATAAACAGTAATGGCAGCAGCCTGTCAAAAGTGGCTGGGGTAGATTAAAACTTTTTCTGCAATCCCATAAATCATGTTGTAAGGAAATCATTTGGTAGCGCATCATTAAATTTGTTCACGAAAAAAAATAATTTGTTTACATTTTTGTCAATTTGCATTGGAAGCTTTCTCTTTATATATACATTACCCAATGACAATTTTTTTCTGATTGACTTATTATTATTGATAGAGTGTTTACTGTCTGTGCTATTTTATTACCTTCAAGCTTTGATAATAGATGCCGTCGATGTGTCATGGAAGGAGTAATATATTTTGCCATTTGCATAATAATTTCTGTTCTGTTCCTCCATCTAACTCTATATCATATGTATTTATTATACTTTATGCAAATTTCTTGGCTAATCCATTAAATTCATTGGTCTAGAGCCATGTGGTATTTAAGAAATAATTCATAGAAGCCCTATGTATATATTGCTTTTACCACGGGTAGGCCTATATGTCACGAAGTTTTACCCCGAGCGTTAGCGAGGGGTAAAAAGCTGACATAAAGGCATACCCGTGGTAAAAACAATATATACATATGGCTTCCATCAATTATTTCGATTCTAATATGTAAAAATTGGTAAAATATCGTTATAAATTGTCGATGACGTCATAAATTACAATGGGTGTAGGTATATATCAATTTTACCACGGGTTTGGACTCAAAGCGTTTGAAGGACGTCATATTAGAATTTTCAATAATTTGAGAAAACTCCGCCTTTTTTAGCAACGGTTGGTATTGTACGCATAGCAACGACAATACCACCTGTTCCGACCGACATTTACCGATTAGTATACTTCCGTTAAATTTCGTCAGACGACAGATGAAATGTTATAATTCTGTCGAAACTTGTAAAAAGAAACATGGCTATTGTGGATATAAATGAAGAGAAAACATTAAAAAATATCCTCGCCAAGAAGGACAGAAAAGAAACAAAATGTCGGGTTACTCGTAGTGTGAAAATATTTCAAATCATATTTGCAACGTAAATTTCCACTATGATGCAGTCAGAAGGTGTATTACCTGCCCCTGAGCATGAAGGCATGAAAAAAATCTAACGGCTTAAAAAGAGAAAAAGTGGCAAACTACTTGGCTAAATGACCAGTTGAATTGTTCTAGTATGAATTAATTGCTAATGAAGTAATATAGTGGGTTCTTGGACCAATTGTATTGACAATATAGTGATCTAATAAAGAATTTCAAGGAAAATACACCAGATTTTTTCAAAATAAACAACAAAGATGGCGGCTGACGGGAAAGTAAATTCACTAGATAAGTTTTTTACTCAAACACCCAGAAGTGGCGAGAAAAGAGGTAAAGATCCCGATAGTCCCGACTTCATATCACCATCCCTACTTCAAGTTGCAAAACAAGCCAGAATAGCAAGTTCCTCAAATGACTCTGATAAAACAGACATTAAAACATGTAAAGAAAGAAATGAATCTTCTAAAGGACAAAGGGAAACTGTTTTCCACTTGTCAGAAGTAGTCTGTGCTACACTGAAAAATCACGATTTTCTAGAATCTATCATTCCCATGATCAGTGAAAAAGATATTGAATCTATCACACCCAGAATATTGAAATTAGTAGATGACAGCATCAAGCCACATCTGGAGATGGTTAAACAGTGCCAAGAAGCTATAACACATAAAGAAATAGAAATGAACAAACAAAACAAAGTAATCAAATCTCTGCAAGAAAAGTTGAATAATGTTGAAACCAGAATTGAAGAGCAGGAACAGTATAGTAGAAGAACCAGTCTAAGATTTAATAATGTGAAAGTTCCAACAAACAGAAAGGGTGAGATCATTCAACCAATAGATACAGACAGTATTATACTGGGAATATGTAATAAAGATCTAGGTTTGAAACTAGACGTCCATCATATTGGCAGGTCTCATCCCATCGGTGAACCAAAGGATGGTAAGATATCTATAATTACCAGATTTCTAACATACAGACAGCGACAACTAGTCTTCAGGAACAAGAAAAAACTGAAAGGTAATCCAGACAAAATGTTCATTGCTGAGAACCTAACTAAACATAGATATGATCTGATAAAACGTCTAAAGACTCTGCGCAAAAATGGGAAAATACACTCATATTGGACACACGATGGTTAAAAAAACGGAACAATCACGTACAATCAACATCAAAAACAGGAAAGATGTATACGAACTTGGAGGTGAAATTCTAGAAGAAGGTGAAAACAATGATGTATAATACTTGCACTTGTATTATAACTGCTCTGTCAATAAACTCTTTTGAACACTACTGCAAACAATTCATATTCGTCGTTATCTTCATTTGTTTTACTGTTACTATCTTCATATAAAAACACGTGATTTTGTTTACAAATATTCAATGTTGTGTATATAAATAAATCTTTGTGTATTGTATACATATACAATTTTATTATATCCTGCTAACAATGTACATTTAAATGACCAATCTAGTATAGCAAGTTTTTCCGCTTTGTCGAGTTCACCTAGACTACAGTTTCAAATATAGCTTTGTATTGTTTACCATTCCAAGATCATTTTGATCTATTCATCTAAGAATATTAAACACAGATTTCATAAGAGTTACAAAACAAAAAGACTAAAATCCCTTTTCTCAAGTCTACTTTTTTTGCGAGTGAAATTTCTAATAGCAAATGAAAAGTGTTTACCTTTAATAAATTGATTGCTACTATCTTCATAAAAAAAGCACGTGCTTTTGTTTACAAATATTCAATGTTGTGTACATAAATAATTTGTTGTGTATTGTATACATATACAATTCTGTTATATCATGTTAACAATGTACATTTAAATGACCAATCTAGTAAAACACGTTTTTCAGCTTGGTAGAGTTCACCTAGAGTACAATTACTTACCTTTCAAATATAGCTTTGTATTCTTTAACATTCCAAGGTCATTTTGATCCATCGTTTATAAATATTTAACATAGATTCAATAAGAGTCGCTCAAAAAATTGATTAAATACCTGTTTTTCTCAAGATTTACACTTTGCAGTGTAATTTCTAATAGCAAATGAAAATTGTTTACCTTAAATATATTTAATGCAACCATCTTCATAAAAATATAAAAACAATAAAATAAATAAATAAAGCATGTGCGTTTGTTTACAAATATTGTGTACACACACCATATCTTATTATTCAATATACATTTAAATGATCAATCTATAATAAAATAACACGTTTTTTTCTGCTTGTTCGAGTCCACCCATATTTCAGTCAACAAAATATAAATAGCTTGGTAGTGTTTACCATAACCAGGCCTTTCAATATTTTCCTTGAAATATTTTAATTAGAATCCATAAGCTTTAACAAAAAGTAACTAAAAACTCATCCATTCAGCTTAAATTATTTATTAGCCAACAAAACTATTTATAATTTAGTAAATAACCGAATTACTGACATCTTTTTTGTTTTTCCTTTTAGAAGTCAATATTTTCTCTTTTTATATTGTTTTTCAATGAATTGAGAATTTGGACAGAATGTTAAATAAAATGCACGTTCTATACTTGTATATATATTTGTCAATAATTTTATGTTACAATTTGTTGTTTAGTTATGACCATTCGAAGTACAAGGTAGGGATATTTACTGGTTGTATTTATGTTCAGTCCATTTTTATACTTATTGATTTGAATTTTTCATTTGATAATGGGTAATGATATTGCTGCTCACAGAGCTGCTATTGGACTGTTTTATTGTAAAATTAATGGGATCAGTCTTAAAAAATTTGTTTTTGTCAAGTTTTGTTTCTGAGATGTTTTCTACAATAAGGCGATTTTTTTTCGCAATATTTTTAAATATGTACATGCCATGTCATTCATTAATTATGATGTTCTTGTGATTACCTTACTGGTCATCCAATTGCTATTGTTAGCTGGAGACATTGAATTGAACCCGGGGCCTAGAGGTACACCTGATTTGATCGAAAGTGTTTTGTCAATATATCATGGTAATATTAGAAGTCTAAGAAATAAAATTAACTATATAACGAATTTAATTGAAGAGTTTGACATAGTGTTTTTTACAGAGACGCATTTAAATAATCAAATAACCGATGATGATATTGCTATCAGTGGTTTTGATATACCTTTTAGAAAGGACAGAAATTCACACGGAGGTGGAATAATTATGTATCATAAGAGTAATATAAATAACTGCGGCGTGTTGACTTAGAACATGAACACGTAGAGAGTATGTGGTTTGAATTAAAAACTAAAGTTCACCCTATATTGATTAATATTATTTATAGGTCAGAGTTACAATCAAATACGTTTTATTGGCAATTTTTTTACTTAATGTTAAAACAAGCACTCGATGAGAATAGCCATATTATTTGCCTTGGTGACTTAAATAAAAAATTTATGATAAATCTACCGACAACAATAAATGATATTGTCGTGGTCAACGGTCTTGTTAACAAACCAACACATTTTGATAAACATACAGGTAATATTTCACTATTAGATACTATTTTGATAACTGATTCAATACAGGCTATCGATTCAGATACAATAGAAATTGATAGACAAATCAGTGATCACGATGGAACTTATGTCACCTTTAAGTGTGGGTTTTCTAATCAGAAAACTTTTCAACGTACTATTTGGGATTACAAAAGGGGAGATTATACTTTAATGAAACAAAAAATTATTGATACAAATTGGGAGAAATTGATAAATGATGAATTATATGTTAATAATGCTTGCTCAAATTTTACCGATGCCTTTTTAAATATAGCCAAAGAATGTATACCAACACGGGAAGTAACTATCCGAACAGATGACAAAATGTGATTTGATTCAAATTTGCGCCGGGAATCTCGAAGACGAGATAAGCTTCGAAAAACATTTTTAAGAACTAAAACTGTTTCTGCCGAAAAACAATACAAAAAACAACGTAATAGAGTTAATAACTTAAAAAAGCAGGCAAAATAATTATTTTATGCAAATATTAAAGAAAATCTAGACGAACTTAAAACTACTGATAGCAAGATGTATTGGAAATCGATACATATGTTAATAAAAAAACGAACGTCCTGCAAATACTATGCCACCTCTTAGAGATCGTGATAATAATATTAATTTATCTTACGATTGTTTTGAAAAAGTTGATATATTGAATAGACACTTTTGCTCTATCTCTGATCTAAATGACAGAAATAAAGACCTACACTCTTTTGAAGTTAGGTGTAAAAATGTTCTCTCGCAAATAGTAGTGAGTGAGCAAGATATTTTGGATATGGTTTCCACTTTAGATGGTAATAAAGCTGTTGGACCGGATACCATAAGTAACAAGATGCTTATTGCAGTAAAAGTTCAAATTTCAAAACCATTATGCTTGTTGTTTAATAAATCTCTCCATCAAAATATATTCCCAAAAGATTGGAAATTAGCCCATGTCATTCCTTTATTCAAAGCAGGAGATAAATCATTCCCTTCTAACTATAGACCAGTCTCATTGCTTTCATGTGTTAGTAAACTTTTAGAAAAAATAGTTTTTAAGCATATCTTTAATCATTTACAGGGAAATAAATTATTGTGTAAATTTCAGTCAGGTTTTTTACCAGGTTGCTCTACTACCCATCAACTTGTAGAATTATATCATAGAATTTTACTAGCTTTAGACAGTAAGCAATTTACAAGTGTAACGTTTGCCGATATAAGTAAAGCTTTCGACACTGTGTGGATAAAAGGGCTTTTACTCAAATTGGAAAAATATGGTATAGGGGACAATTTGCTTATCTGGTTAAATAGTTACTTATCAAACCGCACACACAGAGTTGTGATAAAAGATGCTCTATCAAACATTGGTCAGCTTAAAGCAGGTGTGCCTCAAGGGTAGGTGTTGGGCCCGTTATTATTTTTGGTATTTATTAATGACATTGCAGATGGTATGACTGGTTTAGGTATATTATTTGCAGATGATACATCGATTGGACATATTGCAAATGACAAAGATTCTTTACAAGAAATGGTAAATTTAGACTTAGCTTACCTAAATGATTGGTCAAAACGTTGGTTGGTCAAATTCAGTCAAAATAAAATTGAAATTATGGTCTTCAATACCAAAGACACAAAACTTTATTTCAATTTTGACTTTGATGGTGCTTCACTAAGAGATGTTAAATTACATAAACATTTAGGTGTTACTTTTAGTAATGACTGTAAATGGGCCAAACATATTGATAAACTTATAGAAAAGTCTTCTAAACAATTAAATGTATTAAGAAAACTTAAATTTAAACTTAAACGAAACTATCTTGAAAAAAATTATTTAACATTTATAAGGCCAATATTAGAATATGCGTCTGAAGTTTGGTTTAATTGTGGCCAATTCAACTCAAATCGTTTAGAGAAAGTGCAAATTGAAGCCGCTCGTATTGTTTGTGGTTTTCCCAGTTACGCTAGTATAGCAT
>MJUT01043773.1:124900-135822 GCA_002080005.1 Gigantidas platifrons
CCACTTCCATTTAGTACTTTCCACACTACAACAGACTGCTAACCACTTCCAATTAGTACTTTCCACACTACAACATACTGCAAACCACTACCAGTTAGTACTTTCCACACTACAACAGACTGCTAGCCACTACCTGTTAGTACTTTCCACTCTACAACAGACTGCTCATAACTACCATTTAGTACTTTCCACACTACAACAGACTGCTAACCACTACCAGTTAGTACTTTCCACACTACAACAGACTGCTAGCCACTACCAGTTAGTACTTTCCACTCTACAACAGACTGCTCATAACTACAAGTTTGTAATTTCCACACTACCACATACTGTTAGCCACTAGCAGTTAGTACTTTTCACACTACAACAAACTGTTAGCCACCAGCAATTAGTACCTTCCACACTACAACAGACTGCTAACCACTACCAGTTAGTACTCTCCACTCTACAGCAGATTGTTAGCCACCACCAGGTAGTACTTTTCACTCTACAGCAGACTGCTAGCCATTTCCATTTAGTACTTTCCACACTACAACAGACTGCTAACCACTTCCAATTAGTACTTTCCACACTACAACATACTGCTAACCCCTACCAGTTAGTACTTTCCACACTACAAAAGACTGCCAGCCATTACCAGTTAGTACCTTCCTCTCTACAACAGACTGTCATAATTACCAGTTTGTACTTTCCACACTACAGCAGACTGTTAGCCACTACCAGTTAGTACTTTCCACTTTACAGCAGACTGTTTACCATTACCAGTTAGTACTTTCCACACTACCACAGACTGTTAGACACTACCAGTTAGTACTTTCCGCATTACAATACTGCTAACCACTACCGGTTAGTACTTTCCACACTACAACATACTGTTAGCCACTAGCAGTTAGTACTTTTCACACTACAACAAACTGTTAGCCACCAGCAATTAGTACCTTCCACACTACAACAGACTGCTAACCACTACCAGTTAGTACTCTCCACTCTACAGCAGATTGTTAGCCACCACCAGGTAGTACTTTTCACTCTACAGCAGACTGCTAGCCATTTCCATTTAGTACTTTCCACACTACAACAGACTGCTAACCACTACCAGTTAGTACTTTCCACACTACACCATACTGCTAACCACTACCAGTTAGTACTTTCCACACAACAACAGACTGCTTACCACTACCAATTAGTACTTTCCACCCTACAACAGACTGCTAACCACTACCAGTTAGTACTTTCCACACTACAACAGACTGCTAAAACACTACCAGTTAGTACATTCCATACTACAACAGACTGCTAACCACTATCAGTACTTTCCACTCCACACCATACTGTTAACCACTACCAATTGGTACTTTCTACACTACAACAGACTGCTAGCCACTACCAGTTAGTACTTTCCACACTACACCATACTGCTAACCACTACCAGTTAGTACTTTCCACACAACAACAGACTGCTAACCACTACCAATTAGTACTTTCCACCCTACAACAGACTGCTAACCACTGCCAGTTAGTACTTTCTACATTACAACAGACAGCTAACCACTACCTGTTAGTACTTTCCACTCTACAGCAGACTGCTAGCCACTACCAGTTTGTACTTTCCACTCTCCGCAGACTGTTAGCCACTACCAGTTAGTACTTACCACACTACAACAGACTCCTAACCACTATCAGTTAGTACTTTCCACTCTACAACAGACTGCTATGCAGTACCCGTTAGTACTTTACACTCTCCAACAGACTGCTAACCACTACCAGTGTGTACTTTCCACTCTACAACAGACTGGTAACCACTACCAGTTAGTACTTTCCACACTACAACAGACTGCTAACCACTATCAGTACTTTCCACTACACACTATACTGTTAACCACTACCAATTGGTACTTTCCACACTACAACAGACTGCTAACCACTACCAGTTAGTACGTTCCACACTACAACAGACTGCTAACCACTACCAGGTAGTACTTTCCACACTACAACATATTGTTAACCACTACCAGTTAGTACTTTCCACACTACAACAGACGGCTAGGCACTATCAGTTCAGTTAGTACTTTTCACACTACAACAGAGTGTTAGCCACTACCAGTTAGTACTTTCCACACTACAACAAACTGCTAACCACTACTACTTAGTACTTTCCACACCACAACAGACTGCTAGCCACTACCAGTTAGTACTTTCCACACTACAACAGACGGCTAGGCACTATCATTTCAGTTAGTACTTTCCACGCTACAACAGCGTGTTAGCCACTACCAGTTAGTACTTTCCACACTACAACAGACTGCTCACAACTACCAGTTTGTACTTTCCACACCACAAGAGACTGCTAACAACTAACTATACTGTTAGATTATGAGATGATGTTCATGTCGTTTAGCAGTAACACGACGGGTGTCACATGTTGAGCAGGAGCTGTTTACACTTGCGGACCACATGACTTCACCCCCAGTATTTAGTGGATTTCTGTGTTATGTTTTGTAGATCGTTGTTTGTAAGTCTTATGGCTTCTGATTAGTCTTTTGGTATCTTCAATCTTTTCTTCATTCATTCATTCATTCAAATCCTGAATTCACGCACAAGACGGGTGATGTGGAATGGGTACAATTTTATAGCGTAAAGTTTGTAGCAGTAACTTGCAGCACGTCAAGGTGTGAAATGACAAGTTTACGATCTATCTGCCAACTTCTTGTGACTTTCAAAAGGTATTCATATTTTCATCATTATTTAATCCCTGTCGTTATGATGTAGCTGAAAATCAATATTTATATTTTAAGACATTATTGCACAATTATCTAATATGGTAGTCGTTTCTGTGCAAAAATAGTAAAATATATTACAATCTATATAGGTCAAACCTTTTAACTCTTTTGAGTATATTCCATATATCCCAAAGTCAACTAAAAACAAAAAGAAAATACATTTTCCCATTCTGTCACAATACTTTATGTATGTATAATAACCAATAAATAAATATTTTCCCTACATTTCAAGGAAATAAACCACAAGATCTATTGAAGAAATGAAATTGTCAATGACAGGAAAGGGTTGTACTTAAACATTTCAGTTTTTAATTTGATATTAATGACAATTATAAATCACCTCAAAATATATATCAATAAAATGAAAAACAAACAAAAAATACCTCACAAGCGAAACAGTTTAAAAATCTAATAGAGAAAGTGCAAATTGATATTCCTGTAAACATATACATCACCAGTCACTTTCCTGGCTTGGTGCAGGTACTTAAATAGACAAGTAGTGGGATTGAACTAATTTTAGGGACCTAAATCCTCATGTACGTGTGGTCATGCAAATATTTTCCACCTGTGGGTGAAATGCCAACTCTCATGAATCGTTCAAATTATATGAATTTGCGATATACATTTGTGTATTACAATTCAATCAAACTCTCAAAATATAAAACACTGTAGCATTAGTAATAGTCTGTGATACAAGGATAGGAACTTATGTCTAACGTTCCTAGCAAACGACAATGAAAATTCTTGACATCTCACTGAGTTCATTCTACCTCAGTATATTTCAACATATGTTATTCTTCAAATTAACATGGGTGATCAGATTCCTTGTTGGATGAACTCACAGTACTCTGATAAGCAAAACCCCAACATCCTTCAACTTCTACTTCTACCAAATACTGACTGCCTTCCACATGTTCAAGCAATTAAAATTGGGAAGAAGAGGCGACAGTCTTAAATGTATATATTAGAGAAAACGTTTCTAAGTTGTGAAACATGTGTCTTATCCAATTGTTTATTGAACAATACAATATGTTTTAAGTAAAAATCTTAAATGTTCCAACCAAACAACTCAAAACTATGGCCTGTGGCAGCCGGTTCCAGTCAGATATCGTAAGAAGGAAACAATGTTTGTCTTTATTGAGTCTTACAAGGAGGGAAAGTGAAAGAATGCATGTGCCTTGATTGCTTTTTCAGTAATATATGTCAGCTACTTTTTCGTTTGCTTTTTTATGTACATGTACCATGCATGATACGTCAATCATCTTTATGCCTGTCTTCAATACTGTATCAGTTCAAGATTTATAACATGTCACAAACACTAGATGTGTTTCCCTGTCTGTTTTTGATCTATCCGACAGTCCTGAGACTTTATTGTAGGAGTCATAGGCATACTCAATAATTGCCTAATTAGAGATTAATAGGCTTGTTCCTTTACGGAGGTCGAACCGATAACAAGTTTCTACCAAGAAAATCCAGTGTTTTAGTTGCATTTTAAATCTTGTCTGATGGTAAGACCAAGTCATTTGACTTCTTCTTATGAATCGAATGGAAGGCCATGAAGAGTGTCGTTAAATTTGATCGGATTTCTATTTCGATTGACGTTACATTTGTTTTGATGATAAGCCATTTTCCACTTTTCCTTCCCTCATTGCGAGATCTTGTTGCAAATGTTATGCATCGACTGTGGAATTTATAGTCTAATAATGTTGAATAATGTTGTCTGCAAATAATCGCATGGTGGAGTTTAGACCTACTGGAATGTCGCTAATATACTACACATATAGAAATGGGCTTAATACTTTCCCTTGGAATACTCCAGATTCAATTGGAACATTGATTTTGTCACCGTCAATTTTCACATTACACCCAATCTCGTACTTTTTTTTATTTATGAAGAAGTAGAGAATGGCGAACCTTATCATATAACTTAGAAATAGTCCATTATTACGATGTATGTCCATTTACCATCTTCTTCTTAGGGTCGTCGTGGTCGCATGGTAGTTGGATTTACAACTACTTGTGCAATTAATGCCTTGCCTTTCACCACTTAGGATGTGAGTTCGAATTCTGGTTTTCTCCGGATACTCTGGTTCCCGCCACCAATAAAACTGACCTCCACGATATAACTCAAATATTATTGAAAGTGGCGTTCAACACCATAACCCTTATCCTAACCATCTTCTCTTCTTTTTAAGACTACTTCGATAAATTCTATCTATTGGATTTTGCGCGATCTAATTTACGATAATCAGTGATAATGGTTGCTATATGTATCCGCATGTGTCATTATACTACTGACGAAAATGTGATCTAGTAGTTTGCAGCAAATTCAGATCAAAGGAATCGGTCTATGATTTTCATTAATGTACTTAGGGCCTTTTTTCTATATGGCCACAAGATTTGTTGTTTTCCAATCGTTGGTTATAGCTCCAGTATTTAGAGATTTTTGTCAAATTATTGTCAGGAAAGTCGCAATTTCATTTGTAAGCTCTTTGAGTCAATGTTTTAGTTCATCTGATCCTGCTACTTTCAAGGAATTTAAATTCAATAGTACATTAACAACTCCTTTACATGTTATGGTTATATCTGGTTTTTAAGGAATTTAGACAAGAATCTGTCAAACTTTATATCAAGCTGTATCTATTAACCACGTGACTAACGGGAGATGAACTCATTAGAAAGATAGATGTCAATCTGATTATCATGTGGTTCGTTTTTAAGCTAAACATAATTTAGCATCTTCTTTTACTGGCTGCATTCCATATGTTGAAGATCATGTCAGAAGTTGTCTTACTTCTACCGACTATCGAAGGGCAGGTTGAAGATTACGTCAAAGTTGGTATAATTCTACTGACCATCAGCGGACATGTTGAACATTATGTCAGATGTCTTTAATCAAAAACTTATAACCATCAATATGTTGAAAATTATGTTGCGAGTTGTTTTACTTCTACTAAGTACTGGCTGCCTTCAGTGTTTAAAAGTCAAAGATTGTTTTTAGTTATTCTATTTTTACCAAATACGAAGAGTCGTTAACAAGAGTAATATTTTGTCTCGGGTTGTTCTACTTCTACTAAATACTGACCACTATTTAGAATATTTCATGGCGAAAACACTTTTACTTTTCACTGAGTCACACTAGATCATCACCATGAGTTGCATTTTTTATATTGCTATCTCACTAAAATAATAATATGCAGATAAACATTTTGCTCCACCCCCAAAATAGTAACAAAATTTGTTATTTAAAATATTTAACTAGCACTCTCGGGTTGCGTGTTCATACGTTTATATAAAACTATTTAATACAACCTGGTACCATCTTGGGATCCAGTAGAATAGATACGCTGCATGGTATCCCTTGCTTGAGAAAATTGTAATATTTATTGTATGTGACTGTATCATACGTATTCGTATACAGTGTATGATTTAAAATGACGAATTTGATTGATGTCAAATTAACAAACAATACTCATGATTCGAACTCACAACATCAGTAGTGATAGGCACTGATTGCAAAGGCAGATGTAAATCCAACTACCATACAATCACGGCCACGACGGTCCTTAATGTCATTTGTAATACGTCATCTGTGATATGTCTTAATCTATATATTGGTATGTTTCCTCATTATGTGGTTCTTCGTAGATGTGACTGTTGATGACATTTAATGGCGTCTGGTATATCTGTATTGACTGTGTCTTCGTTCTACAAATATATTCATAGGTAATAAATATGGGGATATAAAATTTAGTGCCCACGACGTGTTTCTGGAATAACACTCATGAGCCAAAATATTGGAAAAAACAATAATTAAAATGTGATTTTTTATTTGTAATTTTTGGAATAATTAAGCTTTTTTAATTGTTATACCAGTTCCAAATTGCAAATAAAGGACTACATTTTAGCTTACACGGGTTGTATATTCCAAGATACGAAACAGCTATCTCAAAGCACTGATTTATTCCGTTATTATACATGTCGACTTCTACAATAGTCTTCAGGTTAATCCATGCAGTCGAAATCATGATATCAAATTCGATCTGTATGGGACACAACGGTTTCATCAACATCTTTAACCCCCACCAAATATTTGGTTTCAGCACCTAGATTCATTTGATTCCTGGCCTCGTCAGGACCTGAATCTATTTTGTTCCTGTCCCAATCATGGACATGGACTTAGTTCGTTTCTATCTTATCTTTCCAAATATTGACTCTAGCTGATATAATGTCGGCGTGTCTTTTTTATTTTTTTTATTTAATAAGATTAGTATTCCTTATTTGGGTACACAGTGATCTTATTGATCTACCAAGATTAAACCAGATAGCCCGAAAACCGATCAAATTTGACAGATAGCTATCGATATCTTTATTGCATTATATATTACAAGTTGATATTTTACAGGAAACCCAATATATCAGCTAGAAACTGAATACTTTAGAATTTCTAGTCTAACATTTGAACACTTCTAGGTTTCATGGTGAAATTCAAACTTACGTGTATTTCTTAATATAGTAAGTTATAATTAAGTAGAAAGATGATGTATATCTAATGTAGCTCTAAAAGGAGGATATGCCACTAAAGGAGCAGGAGCTCCTTCCCCTTCCGAAGTTCATCCCCTGTTTTTAGTGAGGTTCATGTTACTCGATCTTTAGTTTCATGTGTATGTTTTGTAGATCGTTTTGACCTTTTGTCCTTTTGTCCTTTTTCTTTTCTTCATTGTGTAGTCTGTCCTTCCTCGATTTACTGATTCTGATTATCCCTTTGGCATCTTCTTCATATGCACAACCTAAGAAATATGTTTTACTTAACTTGACTAACGAATTCATGTATTTTTTTTTAACTTATCAAAGGTTTCATTTCATGTTAAAGAGACAAGAGCTATTGAAATGACTCACCGATTGCATTTGACACAGACAAATGCCACTACAGCAGCCAAGATCACCAAGACAACACCACAACCTACACCAACAATAACAACAACATACATCTGTACTAATGCTGTAAAATGATATATAACAATAGGAAATCAATCGATTGATTGTTAATTACTGTACGTACAGCAGTAAATGGTTTATTCATATTCAATACTACAGCATAAAACCAAGAAAATTACTTTTCTCCAGTAATTTAGAAGTACACATCAACATATACTACAATGTATAACTACAGTATAACCGGTATTTTCTGCAGTTATCTAATTTCTGCCGTATTCTGCGGTCAACTCCTGACCGCATAAATTAAAAAAGCAGAATATTATATGCTGGAAAAACAATTTGTTTTGCATCCTGTGACAATCAATTTTTTTTCGGAAGCAACATTTTCAAACCTCGGGAAAAAAATCAGCAGAAAATAAATGTCTTTTTTTAGTCCAAAACCACAGAAATTTCACACAGAACAAATTACCAGTTATACGGTATATATTATATTACACCTTCATTTGCTACATGTATTCTAAAGGTTCCTAGAGATGTTTCATGTTACCGCAAAACTTACCACCATGGTCACTAAAACAGTGTTGAAGTGGACATTAAAAATAAAAACATGCAATATAATATTTAACATTCGCTGTACTTCGGAATATATTTGTCATATGCAGTTAACTACGGTCATTTGTAAAAATAAAACTATAAAAATAGAAACCAATGAGGTTCAAAATCCCCTTTTTGGTATCTGGATATATTGTATAGCTATCTACCAGTAATCGCTAGCTCATATTAAACGAATACGAAATTATACGAGTTCAACATTTTGAGATTTTGAGAAATCCCATCTTGTACCGAGTAGAGCGCATTGGAGCGATACCAAAATATGTAGACTTTCTCACAATGATAATGTCAAAAGGGTATGTAAAATAAAATGAAATACAACACATATCGCTTTGTCTGAAGAGTTCCAAAGTCTGATCGGAAACCGTAGAAATAATTTCAAAATTGATACCTCTAACACATGACCGATTTCACAATCTCGGATGATACAGGCATTCCATAAAACGTTGCAGGGTTAAGAAGATATTGGTAAATCGAAGAACAGACAACACAATGACCAAAAGAAAAAGGACAAAGGACAAACAACGATATACAAAACACTACAAAGAAAACAAAACTAAAGATCGAGTGACACGAACCCCACTAAAACCGGGGATGAACTCAGGTGCTCCGGAAGGGTTAGCAGTTCCTCTTCCCCTCGTGACATCGTTGTGCTACTCTAGTTACAAACCCGGTTATAAGTCATGAATGAGGAAATAACCGGGAAGTGCTTACGACAAGTGGAACCTATCCGTAGTTGCACTAAATAATGGCGCTGAGACTCTTTTCCCGGTTAAAAATGTTATCGTCTTTGCAAAGAAAGTATATCATTAATTAGTTAGCCAGCAAATATGTATGTATGTTTATATTATGTCTTGATTATCTCCCTTAAGCTTGATGTGAGAACTTACTTGTCTTGTTGCCATAATTTTGATTACTATAACATAACGCCGGTAGATCTTCTGAACAGAACTTCGATACAAGTGATAGTGTCCCATTGGAAACAAAAGCAGCTACACAGAGTGATTTGCCCTGCGCTAAAATATCAATAAATACATCAATACGTGATATATAATATATAGTCGGTGAGAACTTCAACGTGGAATATTAAAGTAGTGGGATGTAATAGTAATCAGTCGCCATTCAGAGTAAGTAGATAACTCAACAGATACACAACGTCATTTCAACCGCAACGTTGTTTCAAACGTTATTTTAACGTTGAAATGACGTTCGTTCTGTACCTGTTGGAAATAACTAGTAGATGACTGTATAAGGTAGTATGGGTAAATAAATAAAGAAGTGTAGGATTTATTTATTTGACTAATGGTAATCCTTTACAATATAGATCTATATAGCTGCTGTATTGGAACGAAATGCATATAATCAGACCAGTACTAGACAGAGAGACTATTTTTTTGCAAATTGCATTCCAAATTTCTATTAATGCAATCTTTTTTATATCGCGAATGTTACCCTTTGTTACTTCATTTTCAAACATAAGCAAAAAAAATCCTAAAAATATTATGTTCGTTAGCAATGTTACTGTTTGATATTTTATGATACCACAAGAAAACGATTGCAGAATACGAACGAGGTAATCAAAAGCCGTAAATTGAAGGGCAATATAATGAATAAATGAAAAAGAACAAAAAGACAAGCAATGCCCTGTAAGATACTAAGATTGAGCATCACGAACCCCACATACAACCGAGGTTATGGGAGAAATGTTTATTTTTTTTGTGTAGTCCTATTATGGGTATTTACGTTCTGATTTCTATGTTGTGATATCTATTACGATTTCCTCATAAAAACGATGTTCGGTTCGTCTTTACCCCAAGCTGTTTGTAGCAGGGCTCATGTCTTGTTTGTGTTGTTTGAAACAGTTTCAAAATCAAATAGAGAAAGGGCAAATTGATATCCCTGCAATCATATACACCAAAAGGGCTAATATTCCTTCTTAAAACGTGTAACATAATCCCAAATTTTCAAACAGTAGATATTAATTTGCATTTTGAACAAACCTGTGTGCACATTGCACTCATTTACAGTGATATTTTGAGTGATTGTTGCTAAACGCCAGCAGTACTATTTTTCAGCTACTACACTAACCATTACACCACCGGTCCTGTCCTAATTAAGCGGTTGACGATATATATCCATAGGGAAAACTCGTCTCTTTTTTCGTAAACGCGTGTGTTAAAGTTACAGGCAAGATATCGTCGAAGTATCTACAATTATTGTTCAATAAACTAATAAGAGAGTACATAGACGGGTCTTTTTTGAGTATCTATTCTTACAGATCCCGAAAGGATACCGAGTTGTGATATATATTATTATATAAACGTCGACAAACAAAGCAAAAAACACAAAAACACAAGACAGAAAATTTAAACTATGAGCAACACAGATCCCACTAAAAAACTCTAAGTAAACACAGGTCCTCACGAAGGATAACAGTTCCTGTTTCTTATAAGACATCATTGTCACAGGTCCTCACGAAAGATAAAGAGTTCCTGTTTCTTATAAGACATCATTGTCACAGGTCCTCACGAAAGATAAACAGTTCCTGTTTCTTATAAGACATCATTGTCACAGGTCCTCACGAAAGATAAA
>MJUT01043773.1:138138-150453 GCA_002080005.1 Gigantidas platifrons
GTGGCATTTACTTTCAAAAGTCCACATTAATTATACTGTCAAATCAAATGTATGAGGGTTATAGTTATGCTGTTTAGCGCTACACACAACAATACTTCAGTTATATCGTGTTGGTAAGTTTTATTGGTAGATAAAATTGGAGGAGCACCCGGAGAAAACGAAAGACCTGTCGCAAGTCACTGACAAACTTTATCACATAATGTTGTATCGAATACACTTCGCCATCAGTGGGTTTCGAACTCAAATGCTATGAAATATTATATATTTGTATTAGGTCTACATATATGAAGCGGTCAGTGTGTACGAGTAATGATGGTCGCTCTTAATGCTCATCCCAAGTCCCGGGAGGTATCAGCGGCACCTTCATTGTAAATGTCTAGACCTTGCTGGACGATAATCTGGTCGTCATAGCATCATAGCATAGTCGATAAATTGCTAACAGTAATGATAGACACCAATAAGTATAGTCACAACATTTCTGAACAAGCATACAACTGAAGGTAGCAATAAAACTATCATTGAAATTATTAGCATTTCAAACGTAATTAAAGTATACAGTATATCTTATGTGAAGCATGAACTGTTTACCCTTCTCGGTCACCTAGGGGTCACCCCCGTTTTATTATTTTTTTTTTTTCGTGTTGATGGTTCCGTGTATATTTTTAGTTTTCTATGTTTGTTTTTGTCTTCGTTTTGTGTCTTGTGTCGTTGCATGTGTCTCTGGATTGTCCCTTTACGTTTATTTATCGCTTTTCCAAAATTCAACAAAATGTAATGATTATAAAATATGAACTATGAGGTCCGTCTGTTGAACCTCATTTTAATTGAATTGTAGAATTTGGTCCATAGCATTTTTATGGAACTTTTGTATTGTGAATACTTCATTGAAGTATACCACGGACCACTTTCTGAATACAGAACTCTTACCCCGGAAAGATGAATGGAAAGCGACATAGTCAGTATATAATATGAATAACACAAAACATACCTCTAGCACAGAAAAAGCTGAAATTTCTTTTCTCAAAGCAACTTTCCACTTCATACAACCAAACATACCCAACATGTTCAAGAAAGACATATCTGTACGTACCACATAAATAATCTTCTTCATGAAATACTGGAATTATAAACAAAGAGCACCAGCTTGACAAAAGTGGCTAGTGTAGATGTACAATTTTCTGCAATCATAATATTTCATGTGGCCGAAGAATCATTAGGGGGCGCTGCGTTCAAGAATACCGCAGTTGTAAAGTGGAATCCGTTCTCGGATAAATAAATCTATTGTTTACTCTGTGCCAATTTTTTCCATCGGATTTACCCCAAATGTGTTGATGACATACAACAAAACACAATAACATACACATATACAATTGATATTCAGGTTTAGTGGAAAACAGCAAATAAACATCATTCACTGTAATACAACTTAAAAGGGAAGACATTTTATGCAGAGGTTGTGTCTACTTTCCGTGGTGGCCAAGGCTGGATTTAATTTCTATTATCTGATGTTCTCGTGGCAAGTATAATTTTGATTGGCTAACAAGGTACTTCCAAAGCTTCAGGGAAGCAGTGCGGTGACAGAAAATCAACAATATCTCTCACCGATGTGCTGTGTAATTACATTGTGCATAACAGATGACGTCTCTCACCTATTGCCTGTGCTGTGTATTTCATACGGCACAGAAAAATCAATAATCGCATGTTGTGTATTTAGTAAAGATACACGTAATTTATGTTTTTCCTATAATAAGGACATACTTATTAATGTTGGAACATTCAGATAAAAATGTTATCAGTCTCTAGATGTTATATATTCCGTTTTAAAGGGTAGTGGTTTTTTTAAAAGGTTCGCCTCACCGTTTAACAAAACCACTGCCCTTTAAAACAGGATATATAACATCTCGAGGCTGATAACGTATATTTGACTTACCTCTACGGTAAACAACACATACTTCTGGTAGACAGAGAACATTATTATATGTGTCGCACCTTAGTGTATAGAGTAACGACTGGTCTGTTTGATTGGTATTGTCACAATTACATGACGTCTTCTGAAGAAATTGAATAAAGTAAACTTAAAATGTAGAAAAGATCGTAGAAAAATATTAACGGACAAATTTACTGAATCAGATTATTTAATAAATACTTAATAACGAAAGAAACTTATTTTCATTAAAGTGTGTGTAGTCAAATATCAGTCTCTCTATGTCGAACGCACCCATGAGTTTATGATGTCCAACACACATAGGATTTTATGACGTCGAACACACCTAGCATTTAATGATGTCGAACATACCTAGGATATTATGATGTCTAACACGCCTAGGATTTTAGGAGCTCGAACATACCAATACTTTTATTTCCAGTTAGCGGACTATTCGAGTTTCCTCTTGTAAGTTATTCTAGTGCAACTGGACGTATATTTAGTTGGAATTTTCCACACACAAAAAACCAACTTATCCGACATCGAGGTAACAAGATTCGTAGGCAGGTCATACATTAGATCTTGATATTTAAGATGCCATATTTAATTTAATTAAATGGGCATTAGCTACGATTTTGACCAAAAAATGTATATGCTTTGGAAATTGATAAATAGCTGTAAAATGATGAAATAAAGGTAAATATTTCACATTAAACATCTTATCAACAACGTTCTCCCTTTTGAGAACGAAAATTACCATCGATTACTTATTTTCTTGCAAGCAAATAATTTGACCTCGCTTTTTCCGTATGCAATTGACATTACTAGTGACAGGTAAAAACGAATAATTTGTATTTTGTCGCTTATTAACTGCCAACTTGCATGGTTCTTTGTCCGTAATTAACACCGACTAAAAACAGATTCACAAAAAATAAGAAATAAGTGCATTGTTGTACTGATTTAATGACGATTCGACAAACTCCGTAAACAATGTCGATAATTAATCAGATGGGGTCCATTCCTTGATCGATCTCAAAACACGAGCAGTTGCACGTGTTTTCCCCGATGTGCGTACATTTCATAACATTTATAAGTAACAGAAACACGTTTTATTAAGGCATCAATCATATCTTATAGTTTTTATGGGTAGCAAAAATTTACGATTTGCCCCTTTAAGAACTAAAGTTTATAACATTTCAATATATAACTTACTCCTTGGTTGAAATATCTATAACTCCGACATTGATGGTTGCACTCATCCAGACTAATGTCATCTTTATTTGTTGGACATTCCCATTTAACACCTTTACCAAAATATTAATATAAATATTGAACTAGTTACATTGGCGATCATTATATAGAGAAAATAAAAAAGGGTGTGGAATTTTAAAACTTTGATAGAAAGGAAAATAATTAAGAAAGAAGTATTGTATCCCGTGCCAGAAGCGAGGGATAAAATATACTAATATCCGTCAATCCATGTTAAAACTCAAAACACATTCTGGCTTCCATGATTTATTTCGATTCTGATATGTCTAAGAGTACAAATACGGTAGTATAGTTTCATTGGAAGACGGTAATTTATACATACGCTTGTGGAAAATGTCGCACACAATTTATGTAACTCGAATAATACTGCGCCCTCTATCGGCATTATTCGGGTCACAATTTATGCTGCTAATGGAAACGTCAGTCACATTCATCAGCAGATGTGCTAATGAGATAATACGAAGAAATAATTCTGTTTTTTTAACAAAGGGAAAGAGTGAGGTCATGTTAGAATACTTCTTTTATTATAGGTCTGGTGTCATAATTAAAACAAAATTAATTTTCTTTTTATGCACTATTTCGATACGCGCAATAATATAATATATTTCATTCGTTAAAGGAAAAAGTCACCTGATCATATGATATGAATTCGTTTTGCAACTTAATATTCTTTGACAGTTTGTAAAAATAGCAGACGAGTTATGACGGAGTGGTTGTTATTTAACGACAGTTTCTTTAGCTATATCACGGCGAGAACCAATTCAATTTCAATGAGATAATGATGAAGTCCGCTTTGTTCTAGACCAACACGTTGAGTTGGATTTTTATAATTGTAGCTCACTGAAACAACAGTCCGCAGGTAGACATGTCGCCTCACTCGGACACATTATTCTTATTCCGAGCCAGCCTGTCTTTTCTCTTTCTCCTTAATGCTGCGTACTTAACGGAGAAGCAACAAATACCAATTTTATAGTCTTTGGTTTGACCCGACCGAGGCTCGAACCCACGATCTATCACACTCAAGGCGAGCACATTAACCATTACAACACCGATGCAGTTGAGCAGATATGACATTTAATGTATTTACAACTTATTTTACATATAATATAATGACAATAATTCTTTTTCTAGTCTCTTTTACGTCTGTTTCCCCTATTCAGCATTCCTAACCTTTTTCATTTGTTTATGTAATAATATATCACATCGCGTATGACAGATAAGGGAAAACAGCCACACATAGTTGGATAATTATATATAAGATAATCGTTAATATGTCATCTACATTACCAATAGGGTTGATATTCCTTTTAAATTCTATTGTTGCACCAATGCAAAAAAGTCCATCGTCTGTAATGTTTAGATGAATACTGTCTGGTTGATATACTTGATCAAATTCTGCACCAACCAGTTTACAATTCTGAGGTATATCTTGATAAGTGCTGGTGGTGTTTGTAATAACTATATCTTGATCTGTAAACATAGTAATTCTTCTTGCTATGCTCATTTTAACATGGTTAGGCATTGTATTTGTCTAAATTTTACACCTAGCTTGGAATCGGTGTAAAATATCTGCGAATATAATGTCTCCCCATGTTAAAAGGAGCATTAAACCTGACATGGGCGAATTATTTCTTAAATCAGATGATGTTCGTGTCGTTTACCAGTGACACGACGGGTGTCACATGCGGAGCAGGAACTGCTAACACTTCCGAAGCACATGAGTTCACCACCGGTTATAGTGGGTTTTCTGTGTTATGTTTTGTATGTCGTTGTCTGTTCTTCGGTTTACGGATTCTGATTATCCCTTTGATGTCATAAAACCTTTCTTCATTCATTCATTCAAATCCTGCAATCACACACAAGACAGGCGATGTGTAATTTGTACAATTTTATGCAGTAAAATTTGTTGCAGTAAATTGCAGCACGTCAATGTGTGAAATGACAAGGTTACGAGCTATCTGCTGACAATTTCTGGCTTTCAAAAGGTATTCATATTTTCATTATTATTTAAACCCTGTCGTTATGTTGTAGTTGAAAATCAATATTTATATTTCGAGAAATTATTGCGCAATTATCTAATATGGTAGTCGTTTCTGTGCAAAAATATTAAAATATGTAACAATATCCATAGGTCAAACCTTTTAACTCTTTTGAGCATAGTCCATGTATCCGAAAGTAAACTAAAAACAAAAAGAAAATACATTTTCCCATTCTGTCACAATACTTTATGACCAATAAACAAATATTCGTCATAAACCAAGAGATCTATTGAAAAAAAATTAAATTGTCTATGACAGGAAAAGGTTGTACTTAAACATTTCAGTTTTTAATTTGATATTAATGACAATTTTAAAGTACCTCAAAATATATATCAATAAAATGAAAAACAAACAAAAAATACCTCACAAGCGAAACAGTTTAAAAATTTAATAGAGAAAGTGCAAATGGATATCCTTGTAAACATATACATGACCAGTCACTTTCCTGACTTGGTGCAGGTACTTAAATAGACAAGTAGTGGGATTTAACTAATTTTAGGGGCCTAAATCCTCATACACGTGCGGTCATGCAAATAGTTTCCACTTGTGGGTAAAATTCCAACTCTCATGAATCGTTCAAATTACATGAATTTGCGATATAAATTTGTGTATTACAATTCAATCAAACTCTCAAAAATAGTCTGTGATACAAGGAGGGGAGCTTATGTCTAATTTTCCTAGCAGACGACAATGAAAATGCTTGACATCCTACCTCAGTGTATTTCAACAAATGTTATCCTTTAAACTAACATGGCTGGTCTGATTCCTTGTTGGATGAAATCACAGTACTCTGATAAACAAAACCCCAATATCCTTCAACTTCTACTTCTACCAAATACTGACTGCTTTCTACATGCTGAACATTGTGTCAGAGGTTGCACATGACAATTGGAAAAAGTTAAAACTGTTAACTGGTTTAATCAATTAGAATTGGAAAGAAGAGGCGACAGTCTTAATGGCATATATTAGAGAAAACGTTTCTAAGTTGTGAAACGTGTGTCTTATCCAATTGTTTATTGAACAATACAATATGTTTTATGTGAAAGTCTCAAATGTTTCAACCAAACAACTCAAAACTATGGCCTGTGGCAGCCGGTTCCAGTCAGATATCGTAAGAGGGAAACAATTTTTGTCTTTATTGAGTCTTACAAGGAGGGAAAATGAAAGAATGCATGTGCCGTGATTGCTTTTTTTAGTAATACATGTTGGCTACTTTTTCGTTTCCTATTCTATATACATGTACTATGCATGATACGTCTATCATCTTTATACCTGTCTTCAATACTGTATCAGTTCAAGATTTGTAACATGTCACAAACACTAGATTTGTTTCGCTGTCTGTTTTGATGTATCTGGCAGTCCTGAGCCTTTATTGTAGGAGTCATAGGTATACTCAATAATTGCCTAATTATAGATTAATAGGCTTGTTCCTTTACGGAGGTCGAACCGCCAACAAATTTCTACCAAGAAAGTCCAGTGTTTTAGTTGCATTTTAAATCTTGCCTGATTGTAAGACCAACATATTTGTCTTTTTCGTATGAATCGAATGGATGGCCATGAAGAGTGTCGTTAAATTTGATCGGATTTCTATTTCGATTGACGTTACATTTGTTCGGATGATAAGCCATTTTCCACTTTTCCTTCCCACATTGCGAGATCTTGTTGCAAATTTTTGCATCGATTTTCGAATTTATAGTTCAATAATGTTGAATAATGTTGTCTGCAAATAATCGCATGGTGGAGTTTAGATCTACTGGAATGACGTTTATATACTACAAATATAGAAATGGCCCTAAGACATACCCTTGGAACATTCCAGATTCAATTGGAACATTGATTTTGTCACCGTCAATTATCACATTACACGCAATCTCGTACTTTTTTTTTTATTCATGAAGAAGTAGAGAATGGCTAACCTTATCATATGTCTTAGAAATAGTCCATTATTACGATGTATGTCCATTTACCATCTTCTTCCCGGGGCCTTCGTGGTCGTATGGTAATCGGATTTACAACTACTTGTGCAATCAATGCCTTGCCTTTCACCACTTAAGTTGTGAGTTCGAATTCTGGTTTTCTCCGAATACTCTGGTTTCCGCCACCAATAAAACTTACCTCCACGATATAACTCAAATATTATTGAAAGTGGCGTTCAGCACCATAACCCCAATCCTAACCATCTTCTCTTTTTTGAGACTACTTCGATAAATTATATCTATTGGATTTCGCGCGATCTAATTTACGATAATCAGTGATAATGGATGCTATATGTATCCGCATGTGTTATTATACTACTGACGACAATGTGATCTAGTAGTTTGCAGCAAATTCAGGTCAAAGGAATCGGTCTATGATTTTCAGAAATGTACTTAGGGCCTTTTTTCTATATTGACACAAGATGTGTTGTTTTCCAATCGTTGGATATAATTCCAGTATTTAGAGATTTTTGTCAAATTATTGTCAGGAAAGGTGCAATTTCATTTGTAAGCTCTTTGAGTTAATGTTTTAGTTCATCTGATCTTTCGAGGAATTTAAATTCAATAGTAAATTAACAACTCTTTTACATGTTATGGATATATCTGGCATTTTATGGAATTTAGACAAGAATCTGTCAAACTTTATATCAAGCTGTATCTATTAACCACGTTACTAGATGCACTGATTAGAAAGATAGATGTCAATCTGGTTATCGTGTGGTTCGTTTTTAAGCTAAATAGAATTTAGCATCTTCTTTTACTGACTGCATTCCATATGCTGAAGATCATCTCAGAAGTTCTCTTACTTTTACCGATTATCGACGTGCAGGTTGAAGATTACGTCAAAGTTGGTATAACTCTACTGACCATCAGCGGACAGGTTGAACATTATATCAGATGTCTTTTATGAAAAACTTACAACCATCAATATGCTGAAAATTATGTTGCGGGTTGTTTTACTCTTTCTAAATACTGGCTGCCTTCAATGTTTAAAAGTCAAAGATTGTTTTAGTTATTCTACTTTTACCAAATGCGGAGAGTCGGTAACAAGAGTAATATTTTGTCTCGGGTTGTTCTACTTCTACTATATACTGACCACTATTTAGAATATTTCATGGCGAAAACAATTTTACTTTTCACCGAGCCACACTAGATCATCACCATGAGTTGCATTTTTTATATTGCTATCTCACTAAAATAAATATTGGTTACTGTAACGCAGAGCGTTGCAAATGTCCCTCAAACGAACAATACACAAGATATGATATGATCTGAAGGATCATAATATGGCTCCCAAATCATGGATATCAATTCCCAACATCAAAATCTACTTGGAAACCAAATTTCGCCCAAATCGGAGGATTTTTGTAATTTGGTGGCCATTTTGGATTAAAAACAGCCGCCATAGCAAACCAACGATGGATGTCAATTCGCAACATCATAATCTACTTGGAAACCAAATTTCGCCCAAATCGGAGGACTTTTGTATTTGGCGGCCATTTTGTACCTTGGTTACCATGGCAACGCCACCATTTTGAATTTTTTTCAACCCCAAAAGCTGCCACACACTACAGTGGATATTCCTACAAAGTTTCATGAAATTTCATGAAAGGAATCCAAAAACTTTTTAAATCCTCCCTTTTTTGTTCCCATGGCAACTTCGGCAAAGTTTGTCCAACCGAATCCGATTTTTTTAGCTTATCTTGTTCCACTAGATGTGGTTGTTGTTCCTATCAAGTTTCATCAATTTCTGTTCGGCGAGTAATCATCATTTTTGTGTTGTTGTTTTTTTTTTAAAGCATTTTGGCCGTTTCCATGGCAACGGCAGCCATTTTGAAAATTTCGAAAGTAGTCTGCACATCTATTCGCAGTGCTTAACATTCCTCTGAAGTTTCATTGATTTCTGTTCAGTAGTCGCCGAGAAATGTGTCGGACAAACTTTTTGCGTAAGAAAGAAAGAAAGAAAGAAAGAAAGAAAGAAAGAAAGAAAGAAAGAAAGAAGAATAATAAGAATAATAATAAGAAACGGAGCAAACACAATATGTCTCCCAAACTTCGTTTGGGGGACATAATAATCTGCAGATAAACATTTTGGTCCACCCCAAAACAGTAACAAAATTTGTTATTTAAAATAGTGAACTAGCACTGTTGGGTTGCGTGTTCAGACGTTTATATAAAACTATTTAATACAACCTGGTACCATTTTGGGATCCAGTAGAATAGATACGCTGCATGGTGTCCCTTGCTTGAGAAGATTGTAATATTTATTGTATGTGACTGTATCATACATATTCGTATACAGTGTATAATTTAAAATGCCGAATTTGATTGATGTCAAATTAACAAACAATACTCATGTATCATATAATGACAACACATTTTACCACAAGTATATAGGCGGTTTTTAGTTTGATCTTTCGTAACAAGGTGTATCCCTGTAAGTGCCTCTATATCTTAACATAGAGGACTTAGCCGAGGTAGCTAAATGGTTCGTCATTATGCTAAGAGAATCTGCACCGCAGTGTGGTTTCGAATCGTGTTGTGATCATCATAGTAACCATGCATGGAATGGAATTATATAGTCAAAGGACAGGATTTTTAATAGCGGACCGTCTAGCTTTTCTTCATTTTTTCCTAAAATCAATTATGTTGCATTCGGATAAAGCACAATTCGGAGATATGCTCATAGGTATACCGACTGTCTGTTCGAAAACGCTTCCAACAAACATGTTAAATATGCTGTCAATCAAAAACTAGAACAAATTTATGTTCAAGTTAGTTTCAGGGAACTTTTTATTAGAATCAACACAGTGGATTTTGCTTTACAAAGTAAGATTAAGATCCTTACTAAAACAATATGTCTATATCTACGTTGGCCAACCTTTTTATGAAACAGAGTTGAACTAATAATTTTAATCTCTCTTTAAGTTCAGGGTGGAGAATATTGTACATCTGTAAAGAGTGGAGATATCAACCATTGTAATACTATTACACGAGGAATAGAGAGTACTGCGGCTTTGAAATATACAGTGCTATTTGATAAAGATACAAAATATATTGTGACAAAATACACACTACACGCTTCTGCTTAAGAAAAATAGTGCTGTCCTGTTGCTATAACAGTTTTTACATAAACTACAGACTCTTAAATCTACAAATAAAGGAAACATAGAGTTCCAAAGTCAGAAGATGTATGAATGTATTAAAACAAAATATCAGTATAATAGAATGGCATATTTTATTAATGTCATTTGTTTGTTTGTCAGATTTATTGGTGGAGGGAACCGAAGGACCCGGTGAAATCCACCGTTCTGTCGCATGTCACTGACAAACTTTATCACATAATGTTGTACACCTCGCTCTGATCGAGATTCGAACTCACAACATCAGTAGTGATAGACACTGATTGCAAAGGCAGTTGTAAATCCAACTACCATACGACCACGGCCACGACTGTCCTTAATGTCATTTGTAATACGTCATCTGTGATATGGTACCATTTTGGGATCCAGTAGAATAGATACGCTACATGGTGTCCCTTGCTTGAGAAGATTGTAATATTTATTGTATGTGACTGTATCATATGTATTCGTATACAGTGTATAATTTAAAATTCCGAATTTCATTGATGTCAAATTAACAAACATTACTCATGTATCATATAATGACAACACATTTTAACACAATTATATTGGCGGTTTTAGTTTCATCTTTCGGAACAAGGTATATCCCTGTAAATGCCTCTATATTTTATCATAGAGGACTTAGCCGAGGTAGCTAAATGGTTCGTCATTATGCTAAGAGAATATGCACCGCAGTGTGGTTTCGAATCGTGTTGTGATCATCATAGTAACCATGCATGGAATGGAATTATTTAGTGAAAGGACAGGATTTTTAATAGCGGACCGTCTAGCTTTACTTCATTTTCTCCTAAAATCAATTATGTTGCATTCGGATAAAGCAACAATTCTGAGAAATCCTCATAGGTACTAAACCGACTGTCTGTTTAAAAACGCTTCCAACAAACATGTTAAATATGCTGTCAATCAAAAACTAGAGCAATTTGATGTTCAAGTTAGTTTCAGAGAACTTTTAATTAGAATCACAGTGGATTATTTTTACAAAGTAAGATTAAGATCCTTACTAAAACAAGATGTATATATCTACGTTGGCCAACCTTTTTATGAAACAGAGTTGAACTAATAATTTTAATCTGTCTTTAAGTTCAGGGTGGAGAATATTGTACATTTGTAAAGGGTGGAGAAATCAACCAATTTAATACTATTACACCAAGAATAGAGAGTACTGCGGCTTTGAAATATACAGTGCTATTTGATAAAGATACAAAATATATTGTGACAAAATATACACTACACGCTTCTGCTTAAGAAAAATAGTGCTGTCCTGTTGCTATAACAGTTTTTACATAAACTACAGACTCTTAAATCTACAAATAAAGGAAACATAGAGTTCCAAAGTCAGAAGATGTATGAATGTATTAAAACAAAATATCAGTATAATAGAATGGCATATTTTATTAATGTCATTTGTTTGTTTGTCAGATTTATTGGTGGAGGGAACCGAAGGACCCGGTGAAATCCACCGTTCTGTCGCATGTCACTGACAAACTTTATCACATAATGTTGTACACCTCGCTCTGATCGAGATTCGAACTCACAACATCAGTAGTGATAGACACTGATTGCAAAGGCAGTTGTAAATCCAACTACCATACGACCACGGCCACGACTGTCCTTAATGTCATTTGTAATACGTCATCTGTGATATGGTACCATTTTGGGATCCAGTAGAATAGATACGCTACATGGTGTCCCTTGCTTGAGAAGATTGTAATATTTATTGTATGTGACTGTATCATATGTATTCGTATACAGTGTATAATTTAAAATTCCGAATTTCATTGATGTCAAATTAACAAACATTACTCATGTATCATATAATGACAACACATTTTAACACAATTATATTGGCGGTTTTAGTTTCATCTTTCGGAACAAGGTATATCCCTGTAAATGCCTCTATATTTTATCATAGAGGACTTAGCCGAGGTAGCTAAATGGTTCGTCATTATGCTAAGAGAATATGC